>CAUYUJ010021943.1:27796-38873 GCA_963575745.1 Prorocentrum cordatum | reverse complement strand
GTCGGGTCGGTCGGGCGGACCCTAACGGGCGGGTCGGGTCGGGCGGACCCTAACGGGCGGGTCGGGTCGGGCGGGCGGGGCATTCAAGTATGGTGCGTGTACACTTGACACGCGTGAACCCTAACGGGCGAGTCGGGTCCGGTCGGGCGGGCGGACCCCAACGGGCGGGTCGGGTCGGGTCGGGCGGGCCCTAACGGGCGGGTCGGGTCGCGCGGGCGGGGCGTTCAAGTATGGTGCGTGTCCACTCGACACGCGTGAACCCTAACGGACGGGTCGGGTCGGGTCGGGCGGGCGGACCCTAACGGGGGGTTGGGGTCGGGCGCGCGGGACATGAACGGCTATCCGTGGATATGTTGTTCCGAATCCCTTCCTCTCCCCTCTCCCTCCGCCCATTCCTGCCTCTCCTGCCCTCCCTGCCCCCCCCGTTGTCCCTCCAGTCCCCCCGCCCTCGCCCTCCCCTCTCTGCCCCTCCCGTTACACAATTCCACAATATGGATACTACTTCCCTCTCTCCCCCTAGTCTGTGCAGAGAGTCTCCCGCCCTGTCCGCGTATTGTTGTTTCACACCGGATTTGAAAAGTTGATGTGCTTTATGTGTTATTCCACCCCGATTGTTTTCGATTGTTCAAAATGTTGCTCCCGCTGCAGGGCTGGCCCCGCTTCCGCGCTTCCAATTGTTCCACATCGAACTCCCGCGGCAGCGCCGGCGTGTTCGGTCCTTCCAGTAATGCCCACGGTCTAAAGATAAGCCCTCCGAAAAAAGCATCGGTCGTGATAGCACATCCGGAGTCGATTCGCTGAATTGTTGGGGCTTTGACGGACCCCCCCCTTTGGGGGCGTCGTCGTTGTTCTGAAGCAGTATCAAGCAGGAACCCTGTTTCAGCTTCGAACAGGCGATGTTGAAAACAGAGCCAGCGGGTTCTATCCGACAGCCCTTCTTGTGAGGGGCTTTTCGGGAAGCCTAAGGAGCTGGACGTGGAGCCGCGGCTCCAGACGAGCCCAGACCTCTCCACGACGATCCACTTACCCTCCGAGGAGTCAGGCGCCATGCCATGACATGCTGTGCGGTGCGGTGTTGTGTTCCGCGCCGTTGTGCGACGCCACGATTTGGGTCCAGACCATGACCGATGCTGCCAGCGACTTTGTCGCCGATGACGTCACCATTACACGGGCAAAACCCATGCCCGTGGCCGTGACCGTGGCCGTGACCGTGACCGTGGCCGTGGCCGTGGCCGTGGCCGTGACCGTGACCGTGGCCGTGACCGTGACCGTGACCGTGACCGTGACCGCGACCGTTACTGTGACCGTGACCGTAGCCGTGACCGTGGCCGTGACCGTGACCGTGACCGTGACCGTGACCGTGACCGTGACCGTGACCGTGACCGTGACCGTGACCGTGACCGTGACCGTGACCGCAACCGCGACCGTGACCGTGACCGTGACCGTGACCGTGACCGTGACCGTGACCGTGACCGTGACCGTGACCGTGACCGTGACCGTGACCGTGACCGTGACCGTGACCGTGACCGTGACCGTGACCGTGACCGTGACCGTGACCGTGACCGTGACCGTGACCGTGACCGTGACCGTGACCGTGACCGTGACCGTGACCGTGACCGTGACCGTGACCGGGACCGGAACCGGGTCCGGGTCCGGTCCCGGGTCCGGGTCCGGGTCCGGGTCCGGGTCCGGGACCGTGACCGTGAGCGTGACCGTGACCGTGACCGTGACCGTGACCGTGACCGTGACCGTGACCGTGACCGTGACCGTGACTTGATCCAGCGCCTTACTGACATTTCTACCTACCTACCTACCGACCTACCTATATAAATACATACATATATATATACATACATACATACATACATGCATGCATGCATACATACATACATACATCCATACTATACATACATACATGCATGTATGCATGCATACATACAGACATGCATACATATACACACATTACAACGCACACATGCGTTACGATCATTACATACGTACATACATACATGCATACATACATGCATGCAAACATGCATGCATACATGCATACATGCAAATGTGCAGCAATACATACATACACACATGTTCATATACATACATACATACATACATACATACAAACATGTCTCCATATATACATGCATACGTGTATATATACACCTACATTGCAAGCACTACACGTAAATAGACATATATACATACATGCCCACATAACAAAACATAACATAACATAGCATAGCGCATTATAATATAACATAAAATGGAATAGCATGATATACCATGCAATACATTACATTACATTGCACTACATTACAATACAACGCATTACAATACATTACATTACACCGATTGCTTGATCGGCAGGGCGAGAGCGAGCCTCTTCCGCTAAAAGCTCCGCGGGACGCGCATAGCTTTAATTTACAGAAAGGGGGCGAGAGCAGGCGGGGCCTCACGCGGCCAGGGGGGGCGGGGCCCGGGGATTAAGCGGTGCCGAACGGGACGTGCAGGAAACGGTACACCTTGGACAGGAGCCGGGTGGTGAAGTCCCGGAAGGAAAAAGGGTCGGTGGTGTAGCCGTCAGCGGCGCTTCGCGAACACCAGCCTCATGTACTGCGGGAGGGACGCGCCACTGTCCAGGTCGACGCACGAGAGGTAGAGGGGCACCACGAAGTAGGAGAGCCTCGTTGTGCCACCAGAGTGATGCCAGGAGCCACGTTACATACATACCTGCATACATAGCATGCATGCATACATACACACAGACATGCATACATGCATACATACGTACATGCATACATGCATACCTTACGAAACATACAAACATACATAGATAGACATATCTCCATACATACATATATACATACATACACGCATGCACATATACATACATGCATTCCATACATGCATGCATGCATACATTCATGCATACATACATACGTACGTACGTACATACATACAGACAGACAGACAGACATACAGACATTACATGCATGCATGCATGCATGCATGCATGCATGCATGCATGCATACATACATACATGCACACATACATACATGCATACATACATACATGCATGCATGCATGCATGCATACATACATACATACATACATACATGCATACATACATACATACATACATACATTACATTACATTACATTACATACATACATACATACATACATACAGACAGACAGACAGACAGACAGACAGACATACCTACCTACCTACCTACCTACCTACCTACATGCATGCATGCATACATACATACATACATACATGCATACGTACATACACACACACACACATACATACATACATACAAACATACAAACATACATACATACATGCATACATACATGCGCCGCCCGCCCCCGTGCCTCCGGCACGAAGTGGAGTGCCCTAAAACTCATCACCCCTGACAGGTAGAGGGTTTGTACGGCCTGGGACCCCAGTTTGCCGGGCGCTCTTGGGCGCTACCCCGGCGTTTATGGATTGTTTCGCGTGGGCCTCTGGAGCGGTCCCCTCGCTCATGGGGGACCAAAAACGAGCCAAGAAAGCCCTGGGGGACTGCCCAGACGGTCAAACAGGGCACAGGATCGGGAAAAAATCGCTCCAAGACGCCCAAGATGGCCTCAAGAAGGCTTAAGAGGCCTCGAAGACGCCCCATTCACAAGAGGGCCCCAAGAGGCAAAAATCATTGAATTTCCAGGGGTTTTTGAATGAGGGCGTTTTCGCTTTTTCGGCTTCCGACGTTGCCGAATTAGCCTCCAAGAGGGCCCCAGAACGGCCCCAGAGTGCCCCAAGACGGCCAATAGGAGTCCAAGGCGGACCCAGAGGCCCCCAAGACGGCTCCAAGAGGGGGCCCAAACTGGGGACCCGAACGGACATGTCCAGCCCTCGGCCCCGAGAGACCCCCAGGAGGCCTCAAGCCCAAGGCCCCCAGGAAGCCCCAAGAGGCCCTCCAGACGCCCCCACGAGGCCCCAAAACTGCACCCCAGAGGCTCTGAGGAGACCGCAAGAAGCATCTTCGAGGACTCTGACCCACAACACACGGTGGCGGGATGGGCCGAAGCCGTTTCGATAGAACATGTGTACGTCCGTCACCATGCCCCTGCGGCACGAATGAAACGTCCCCGGGTCCCGTGCTCAACCCCTGAGCCTCAGTCCTCAATCCTGAAGGTTCTCCAGGGAGGCCCGGACCCCTAAGTCTTAAACCTCAATGCGCTTCCGGCGTGCGCCCCCGCTGTTCGGCGCGCCCACCGGGCCCCATCGCGGAGTGCCGCATGACTTATACGGGCCCGCGGGGGCCACAGGATGGGCCAAGAGTGTCCCAAGAGGCCCCCGAAACGGCCCACGAGGGCCCCGAATCTCCAAACGATCAGTCCAAGACGCCCCGGATGGCCTCAAGACGGCCCAAGATGTCCAAGAGGCCTCCCAAGAGGACCTCAAGAGGCAACGAATCCCTGATTCCCCTCCGGCGTAGGACGGCTCCGGGCGTGCTCGCTTCTTCGGCTCCCCGACGCTCCGAGACAGCGTAAGAGGTCCCAAAGATCGCCCCATGATGGCCAGATCAGTCTGAAATCAGCGTGCCGTCTCACGCTGGGAAACAAGTGCATGATAGGAGGAGGTGCGATAGCGACGGTGGCTGCGGCACGAGCAGGGAAAAGGCTTGCTGTCTCTCTCTCTGGCCCACCGCCGCACAGAGGCGAGGCAGGCGGCGCCCGCCACGTTGGCAGAGGGTAAAGGGGTCCTGGGACAAAATACACACAAATCACAGGATTCCCCGCATTTTCCTTTATCTTCTGGGTGTTCGTCTTCCCCCCCACTTCCCACATTTTCCCATATTGTCCTGGGGATCGACGATTAACTGTGTCTGTGTTTTTGTTCCCCTCCTGAGAGGGGGCGGCGCTGAAGTGGCCAGAATGGCAGCGGGGTCCGAGGGGGGCGGGTCGCCTGCGGGGGTCCAGGGGGGGGGGGGCCGCCTTCTGGGTCGGCAGCACCGGCCGCAAGGCCTTCGCAACAGTACATCAACGCACGACCCTACACGCTCGCATCCCATCCATGGACTTTTCCCCTGTCATGGCGCCCTCCCTCTTTCCCCCAGTGCTTCTACACTTCTCCACGTTGACACTTCTCCCTTGTATGCCCGGAGGCAGAAACATAATGGTTCGCGCTACACTACTCTTTACTCGTCCTTGGCTCGGGTGGACCCCCATATCCTTGGAATCCTCGCCGTCCTGGACAGCCTGCGGGTTGCACTGGAGGCGGGGCAGAACGCAAGATAATCATGAGCCAAACGAACATCAGTGCTGGCAGAAAAAAAGGAAGGGGAGAGGGCCGGTAAGTCCATGCAAGCGAAGGTCATAAGAAGAAAGAGAAAGGAGGTTGGTGCGCCACAGAGCGAGAAAGAGTGGGTGGTCTGGCGAAGACAAAAAAATCAGGGCGTGAAAGTGCGAAGGGCGGGGGAATAAGAGTAGAACGGCAAGAGAAGCCGGGGAGAAGCAGACGGAGCAAATGGGATGGGAAGGGGGAGATGGGGGAGGAGATGGGCAACAGAAGGGTGTGCGCAGAAAAGGAGAAAGATCCCGAGGAGGAGGGCAACGTCAGACGACGACGAATGCGAAAACCAAGAGGGAGGAAAAGTAGGAGGACGAATCGGCCGACAGCATTTGGAGTAGGAGGAGAATACTATCGTCACCTGAGTGCGTGCCGAAAGCAAACTGTAGGCGCATGACGCACACTGTGGTCAATCGCGATCGTCGCAACAGTAATCTTAGTCCTCCTTCGCGTCAATCAAGATATCACACAGTGCTACTCGAGCTCTGGATCTCGACACTGATATCGAAAGAACGCCTGCAACTCTGCTTCATTCGCCGCATTGGCGCTGGTCTCAGAGTCGCTGTGTCCTCGCGCCTCAACAAGCAGATCGCGTACTCCGCGCGATTCGTAATGGATAATCCCACCAGCCCTCTGGGCGTCGGTGGTTTAGAGCGTTTCCTCTTCCACCCCTCCTTCTTCCCCTTCGGGGAGGGGTTTACCCCTCCCCCTACCCCCTCCCCACTGACCTGAACAGGGGGGGCGGGGAGCGGTCAGAGCGTCCAAAACGACCTCGCCGAGGAAGCCAAAATCATTGATTGTACTAAGGTTTTGGCCCCATTTTGGCCCCCAGAGGGGGCAGCACAAATTGAAGCTCCCCTCTTCTTTGATCGATTTCCTCCAAGATGGCCCCAAGAAGCGCCCAGGAGGCACCAAAAGGCCCCAAGATGGCCCCAAGATGGCCCCAAGAGGCCCCCAGGAGGCCCCCAAGAGGATCCCAAACGGCCCAAAGAGGCCCCCCCGAGGCACCCAAGACGCCGAAAAGCCCCTCAGGACGACCCTCTACTCGCCTGGGCGTCGTTTCTGGACGGGCTGGTGGGGATACGCGAAGCGTCTAGAATTCTTTACCGCTCTATACAGTCCAGATCTAGGTGCATCGCGGTACAGTCCGTTCTGCTTCGGCGTCTCATCGCACCCTGGGGTTCAGGCCATCGACAGTGCCCCGGGAAGATTGATAAGGACTCTTGAGGCTCGCGGGCTCGCGCTCCTCATCGTGCCAACTGGGCAGGTCCCAGTCAGGGACGACGGATTCCGCGAGGTGCCTCGGCTGCATGAGGTCCGCGCGTGAATACGCCTCGAAAGTGGCTGGCGGCCCCATCTGGGAATCTATCGTGACCACGTAGCCCAAGTACTGAACTCGACCATCTCCTCAGGAAGCCGTCCTCGCCGCCAGGACGACGACGACGACATGCTGGGGTGACGCCGGGGCCACGGCGGTGACCCGAGCCACGCGCGCGTGCGGCCCCCGCGGGCAGGGGGGGCACTCCGGCCTCGGGTTGTGCCCGGGAGGTGGTGGACGGGCAGTGCAGCAGTTTAGGTCGGGCATGTCCACCGACAGGCGTACTGCCCCCCCCCTCCCCCCCCCCTCTCCCCCTCCCCCTCCGCCTCCCCCATCCCCCCCTCCCCCTCCCCCGCCCGTCGCCCTGGCCTTTGGGCAAGGGGCACTCCTGTCTCGGGTGGCCCCCCAGCGCCGCAGAATAGCTTCTCTCGTCAGCGCCCCATGGGAGAGGGCGGAAACGTACGGCAAGTTCGCGTCGTGACGACCCCGGCGCTGGTCTCTGACACCGTGTGGATCGTTCGCCCTTGAAGATCGGCGTTTTCCGATCGCCGGATCGTTTCATGTTGACCGAGTCTGGGCCACTGGTGGCGTTCAACCTTCAACGCCCGCAGCGGGGTGGCCGTAGGCGATGATACCACGGGCCAAGATACCGCGCCCCTCTCCTTCGGCGGCGTCCTCCAAGGCTCCTGAATGTTCCCTTCTTGCACACGGCTGTCCTATGATTCTCCGCCAGCGGCCGTTCGCTCCCAGCTCGGCAAGAAAAGCATTGGCCGCCTCCACTGGTCGCCTGCAGGTCAACGCATCGCCCCCCGTTGGGTACAAAGTCTGCCAGTGGTCTATAACCGAGCCGCCTGCTGCGCAATCCACTGTTCCGCAGTATTTGCATGTGCCCAGCTACGCTGCTACCTGTCGCAATTATCTTGCCAATGCGCCGCCTGGGCGCGGCTTCTGTCTGTCTGTCTGTCCGTCTGTCCGTCTGTCCGTCTGTCCGTCTGTCCGTCTGTCCGTCTGCCTGCCTGCCTGCCTGCCTGCCTGCCTGCCTGCCTGCCTGCCTGCCTGCCTGTCTGTCCGCCTGTCTTCTTCTGACCAGCAGGCCACACCCGAAGAGCCCCCGCCGCTCCCCCTGGCAGACGTGGTGCTACCTGCGCGTGCCGCGCTATCGCCCTCCTCGCCACCACGGCGCTGCCGCAGCCCCGTCGCATGACGCGACGGCGCGCTGACGACAGCTGCGCGCGGCCAGCCCTGCCCGCGCACCGGCGCCCCAGATCATGCAGCCGGCTCGATGCCGCGCCGGCCGCCTTGCGCTTCCTGGGGTACTCCAGATCTCGTAATAAAAGGGAGGGGGTCACAACCCTCCCAGACAAGAAGTTTTAGACCCCCCCAGACTATCCATGAAAGGGCGGCCCTTTGCCCAGACCCCCCCGAACCCTCCAAGACAGCTCAAATTAGACCCCCCCCCGAATGTGACCCCCCCACTTTGTTATGGAATCCGGAGTACTCCTTCATGCGGCTTGATCATGCGGGTGATGTCTGGCAGTGCGCTCCGTGTGGTTTGCGACGTGCGCGAGGCTGGATTCCCAACGCCGCGGAAGCTCGCTCATGCCGTCGCGCTGCTGCTGTCTCTGTTGCGCGACGTGTGCCCCTGCAGAGGTTGATGCAGATGCTCCGACTCTTGTGCCGATACCGAAGATGATCGCGGCTGTCGTTAGCAAGCTCGGCACGTCGGACACGTGGTGTGGGCTTCGAGGCGTGCTCATGAAGACCGTGCAAGCACACAGTCAGTGTGCTGGCGGCACTGCGCCCCGAATCGCGGTCCTTGCTGCATCAGCCTCTCGTCCTCTGGACGATCGACCTTGTGGGTTCCCGCGTGGGCGCGTGGGCCCGCCTGGGGGCCTCGTGAAGGCAGCAGGGCTGCGCGAGAGCGGGCGAAATGCTGTCGGAAGCGCGACTGCGCGCGGGCGCCCTCCGTTCGCTAGGTAGGAACTCGTTCCAGTCCCAACATCAACTTGCGCTGCCATTGATTATCATTGTATGGAACCAATGGGCGAGAATGCGCGGTGCCCATTGACTCGTTCGACCCGGCTAATTTACTCCTCATCCATCTCCTCCTCCTCCTCCTCCTCCTCCTCCTCCTCCTCCTCCTCCTCCTCCTCCTCCTCCTCCTCCTCCTCCTCCTGGCAAAGTCTTATTGCCGTTCCCCCTGTCCCCCAGCGGCTTGGAGCAGCCTCGCCCTTGTCTTTCATGGTGTCCTTGCAGAAGCACGCGAACTTGTTGTACATGCGGGCCTGGACCCGAAGGGGATCCGCCGGCCCCCTTGTGGGGCCACCAGGCTGTAGGCCCGTGATTCGCAGTTTCCTGTACCAGTCGTAGGTTGTAGTTTCCAGTGTTACAGTTCTGCTTCTTGCTGGTTACTGTAACTAGTTGACTTATTGCTGGTTACTGTAACTAGTTGATTGACCGCGCGAGGGGGGGGGAGGCCCAAAGTGGCTTTTTAGCGTCCCCTGGGCGCGTTGTCTGAATTGCTGGGGGGGCTCGAAATCGACACCCCTCACGCAGATCCGCGGGGTCAGGGTCCAAAAACACATGGGATTTGCCACATTTCTGAAATTCGGTGCCACCCCTCACGCAGATCCGCGGGGTCAGGGTCCAAAAACACATGGGATTTGCCACATTTCTGAAATTCGGTGCCACCCCTCACGCAGATCCGCGGGGTCAGGGTCCAAAAACACATGGGATTTGCCACATTTCTGAAATTCGGTGCCACCCCTCACGCAGATCCGCGGGGTCAGGGTCCAAAAACACATGGGATTTGCCACATTTCTGAAATTCGGTGCCACCCCTCACGCAGATCCGCGGGGTCAGGGTCCAAAAACACAAGGGATTTGCCACATTTCTGAAATTCGGTGCCACCCCTCACGCAGATCCGCGGGGTCAGGGTCCAAAAACACAGGGATTTGCCACATTTCTGAAATTCGGTGCCACCCCTCACGCAGATCCGCGGGGTCAGGGTCCAAAAACACAGGGATTTGCCACATTTCTGAAATTCGGTGCCACCCCTCACGCAGATCCGCGGGGTCAGGGTCCAAAAACACAGGGGATTTGCCACATTTCTGAAATTCGGTGCCACCCCTCACGCACATCCATCGCAAGGCGTGGTAACCCAAACTGCGAGAACTCCCTCGGCCCTTTAATCGCAAGGTGTGGTAACCAAGCCCGTAAACCATACACGTCTTACCAATCGCCAGGTGTGGTAACCCCTCTTGTGATCAGTTGGTTTTGCTGATTGCGAATCGGCTTCGCATGAAGTTTCGATACTGCTTCACGACAGCGCCAAGGCCTCATGACTTAGCTCTTCCATGGCCCATTCTCCGAGAGAGGGGGCCGGCGGCAGGGGGCGAAGCCCTTACGGATTAAAATAGAGGAAACCAAAAAGCACCGATACTGCTGCTCCCCCGACCTCTCCCCGGGTGCGCTCTGACCAGGATTTCAATGCGAATCCAGCGGTCGCGACGAGGGACTCCAAGAAGGCCCAAAAAGGGGATTATTCACTGCGTGGGGATCCCCATATGTGCATCTCCTTGCTGGCGCTCCCTTGGTGGTGGGACTCGGTGAGGACGAATCTGGATTTAAGTGTGACTGAGCTGCCTCTCTCTCTCTCTCTCTGCTCTCTCTGTCTCTCTCTCTCTCTCTGCCCTCTCTCTGTCTCTGCCTCTCTTTCCCTGCCTCTCTCTCTCTCTCTGCCTCTCTCTCTGCCTCTCTCTCTCTGCCTCTCTCTCTCTCTGCCTCTCTCTCTGTGCCTCTCTCTCTCTGCCTCTATCTCTGCCTCTCTCTCTCTCTGTCTCCTCTCTCTCTTCTCTCTATTCTCTCTCTGCTCTCTCCTCTCTCTCTCACTCTCCCTCTCTCTCTCTCTCGCTCTCTCTCTTCTCTTCTCTTATCTTCTCTTCTCTTCTCTTCTCTCTCTCTCTCTCTATCTCTCTCTCTCTCTCTCTCTTTCTCTCTCTCTCTATATCTCTCTCTCTCTCTCTCTTCCCTCGCTCTCTCTCTCTCTCTCTCTCTTCTCTCTCTCTCTCTTTCGCTCTCTCGCTCTCTCTTGCTCTCTCTCGCTCTCTGTCGCTCTCTCTCGCTCTCTCTCTCTCTCTCTCTCTCTCTCTCTCGCTCTCGCTCGCTCTCTCTCTCTCGCTCTCTCTCGCTCTCCCTCGCTCTCTCCCGCTCTCTCTCTCTCTCTCTCTCTCTCTCTCTCTCTCTCTCTCTCTCTCTCTCTCTCTCTCTCTCTCTCTCTCTCTCTCTCTCTCTCTCTCTCTCTCTATCTCTCTCTATATCTCTCTTCTCTCTCCATATATATCTCTCTTCTCTTCTCTTCGTCTCTTCTCTCTATCTCTCTCCTCTTCTCTCTCTCTCTCTTCTCTCTCTCCCCCCC
>CAUYUJ010021943.1:12500-27696 GCA_963575745.1 Prorocentrum cordatum | reverse complement strand
CCCAAGCCGAAGGAGCTTGCTATGCCACGGCAGCCGTGTGCCGTGACCCCAGCACTCTGGTGCAGGGGCCCTTCCACCTGGAGGCCTCCCCGAGGGTGCGAGAAAGACGGAATGCGATCTCTCCCACAGCTCCTCTGAACTGCTGCACTCCCTCTCCTTCTCATTACTGTACTATATACTATCCAGGTAGGTTAAAGGGCAAGATCCTACTGATCTTGGCACTTGAACCTGGGAGCATGCCTTTCCTAAGCTTCCTGAGCTCACTGCTTGTCTTCCTGGTACAACCCCTGGGATCAGTAAGCCTCTTCGAACCACGATGCGTACTGAAACCTCCACAGTGGTTGCAGAAGATAGCAGGGAGCCCTGAGTCAAGCCAGCCTACATACAGTGAGTGATGAAGCCTCCTATGCTGCTTGATCACCTCCCCCATGGCTGGTGACATGGCCTGGCAGTCAAACTTCGACTTGTGAGAGACGATCCTTAAGCTGCTGAGGCACCGATATCTCTGCCCATCCCAGACTGGCTGGTGTAGCTCGGCAAACGGTCTTGGCGGTGAAGGTCTAGGCTCCTTGGGCAGCTTCTGCAGCTCTCCCCAAAGCTCCTCGGACTTCGGCCAGGACCCCAGGTTCTTACCAGCCCCAACCAAAACAGACAAGTAGAGGTCATGGGCTGCAACATGTTCTTCGACTACTGCGGATGCTGGGCGATGGCTACGCGCCCCTTGCCCTGCATAGTGATCTGCTGCCATGTTGCCGAAGATGTACCTCCTGTCTAGCTCGCTGACTGCCTCCGGCTCCTTCCTGTGGCTCTTAGTCTTGACTAAGTGCAACCATTCGCCCCCAGAAAGCGCACGGCTGATGTGCCTCCAGACCCTGGAGAATGGAGATCTACCGTCAATGCAGGATTTGATTGATTTGCGGATAAGGGCCGCACAATCTACAACGAAAGTGTTCGTGGAGGCTGCTTTGGAGTGCAGTACTGCCACGAGGAGCCCCCCATGCTCCCCGTCGCCGGCGGTCTGCTCCCCGAAAGACGGCAGGCCCCAAAGATTGCCCGCTTGAGTGAGTTGTCCTCGTTCAATCCTACTGCGGACGAACCTGCACGGGCAAGGTGGCGAATTTCGGGGTCAAAGCACGAAACATCCGTGAAGATTTCGCTGTAGGGTTCGAACTCGAAGGGGTCGCAGGGCCCATTGGCATTTACATGCAGAGTACCCCATTCTTCCAGCAGTGGTTCGAGCTGTATTCTGGGAGGCCAGATGTGCGAATAGAAAGCCGACTCTTCTGAAGCCCCTTCGATGACATCAGAGCCCATGACTTCTTCCCTGAACTCTTTCCCGAAGGGGCGCGTCCATAGCCTGTGGCACTGTGTATCCACTTCCAAACAGTAGGGACAAGACGGCTGCAGGTCGTAACCCCAGCCTGGCAGAACTTTACCTGTGATAAGGGAGCCGCCAATTTAGTGCCTAAGGCGGGTGTACTCGTCGGGGGCGAGCTGCTTTCGCACGTGCCTAAGTCCCCTGCGGACCTGGACCCAGTCCACACCCCCTTCCTGTCCGACTGGCGGGGGAGGGGGGCGAGGGAGAGCACTCAGTTCGATGCCTGCAGCCTGGCTAGACTGTTGTTATTTGAGGTCCTCCGTGAACTGCTTGGCAATCGAGACTGGCGGAATCTCCAGGATATTGATGCTGCCCCCCACTCTGGGCTGGAGGGTAGTCGGGTTGTCGAAGTGCCAGCCCGCTCCCTGGAGCCAAAGCAGCATGTCTGAAATGGGTCCTGCCGAACGTCCTAACCACGAAGTATTCCCTGGGTCCTGGAACTTGGTTTGCACAGCCACAAAGAGGGTCCTGAGTTCTTTAGCATCTAGCCCATCTGCACGCATGCCAAACTCTGCTCTACCTGACGTAGCCCTCCACCACTCCGTACAGCATGTGTCCAAAGTGCTGGATGCCAGACTAAGAGGGTCTGCCACCTCGTGTACTTGCCACCATATGTCGGTCATTGCTCCTCTAAGCTGGTGTCCTGAAACAATCCTAGCCATGGAGCGTAGCCTATCTGTCCCAGCGGGCGTGTAACCGTGGACCTTCCCACCACACCGTACGAGCGAGCTTACCGAACTCCAGGAACAAAGAAACAAGCCCTATCATTTGGCTTCTTGCGTTTAACGCCCCGAAGACGACAGAATCTCGAGTGCGTTTTGGCCCATCGTGCTCTCCTTGTCGCGTTGGCCCCAGGGCGCCGCTTATGCTTTCCTGATGCGAAGTCGATGCCTAGGTGGGAAGCTGACGGTACTGCTGCCCCTGCAACTGTTCCCAAGACTTGCTCGGCCCTCTTGAGCAGGGGGGCTGAGCTGGCTGCGATAGCAAGCTTGTCAGCGGCAAGGGGAAGGTGAAGGGCAACAAGGCCCTCCTTTAGCCTCAACCCGAACTTCCAGAGATACTGAACGCATTCTTCTAGCCCAAAGGCCCACGAACTGGAGGTGATGTCGTCGATGTGTATGGATGCCGATGCTTGCTCTTCCGCTGCAGCGGAGACGTCCTCCAGCATGGGCATTACATACATCTTGGCCTCTGTAGTGGCCGTTTTGGAACCTGCGACAATTCCCTTGGAAGGATAAATCCGCGGGCCCACGGCTCCGCCCAGAAAGATCCTCCGCGAGACGGCGTACATGCGTAGCGCTAGGCGAATAGCATAGAGCGGGCACTGCAAGGCCTGGGAAGCACGATAGAGGTAGTCGTGATCTAGGTTCTCGTAGAACTGTTTGATGTCCCATAACATCGTCAGCACATGCCTCTTGTCTGCTACCCTCCCTCCAGCTCTGACTGCAGCACGCCATACAATATTATGCACCCCTTCCCTTGCTCATACTGCACTGCGCACCCGCCCCCCAATTACCCTCCCACTCCCTCGCATCTTCGCAAGGCACTGGCCCTGCATTCTGGCGAAGGCCGAGTAGTGGCCTATGGGCCTCCTGCCTGGCCCCTTGACCTCCCTGGCCAGAAGCACAATGAGTTCTCGGACTTGACGAGGCAGGACGCTGACCACTTTGGAGAGATGCAGCAGCAAGTAGAGAAGGTACTGGCCAGATTCAGAGATGATGGCGAAGTGGCGGGGGTGGAAGCCGCCAGGGGTACACGTCCTCCTCTTGAACGCCTTCGAAGCCCCTTGGGTCATGCCCACTGTGGGAAGGGGAGGTGCTGGGGTAGGAGCCTGATTGACAAACCAACTGCCTCCTCCGTCATGCTCCTCCTTGCCTTCCCATGCCCCATTCCACTTCCTCCACTCATGCTCCATCTCAACCGCGAGTGAAGATGAAAACCCTGGTCCACCTGGCTTCTCCTTTCTTGCCACCTTTGAGATAAGCAAAAACTTGATTTCCAGATCCCTCGAGAGCCTCGGAGCACCAAGACTGCCAGGATTCGCATCTGAAAGTGGATTCCTTGGGAAGGCCCCCGTCGTGGATGATGGCGCAGATGGCCTCGAGCTTACCAAGGATGTCGAGGGGGGCATCCCTGTACGACGTCTTGAAGACAGATCCTATCTTTCCTAGGGTCGCATGCCAAAAGTCCTGCACCTCCTTCCAAAACTTGCAAACGCCCCCCCCCCCCCCCCCTCCCCCGACGCGGTAACATCGACAGGTGGTGGGCTGCATTGAAACCCTCTGCGGACAACCGGCCGTCGCTCTCTGTGATGAGGCTGCGCAACTCTCCACATCGATTGATAACCCAGGTCATAGCTCTGTGGGGGACTGCCTTGCTGTAGTGCTTGGTGGTCAGTAACTGCGACAGAGGCTTGGACTGGAATTCCATCGGGGTCCCTGGTTGACGGCCCTTGGGGGTAGTCTGAGTGGCCTCCAAAATTTCCATCCATGCTCTGGCAGCCCAAACCCCATAGGATGCGATCCCTGGAGCCTGCGCCCCCCCTCAGCTGTCCAAGTGACCCCCAGGTCATCTGTACAAGCTGCCAGAAAAGCCTCGATTGGCTCGGCAATATCCTGGTAGTCTGGGGCCTGTCGTTGAGGTCCAACTGCTGCCTCGCAGGGGGCAACCTGGTACGGCACAGGCACCGCGAGGGATCCATCACTGATTGCTCTCTGCAACGTTAGGTTGACTGCCGAGTGAGGGTGCGAGGCCACGTTGAGGTCGACCGAGATGGTCGGCGCCACTCTGTCAAGAAGGGCCGAAACCAGGAAGAAGTCGATCTTAGTCCTGGTGTCCTTGGAGCGGTATGCATGGGCCTCGGGGGCTCGAATGACCAAGTCCAAGTCGTGGAGTTGGACGTGCTCCGAGAGTAAGGCAGGGTTCACGTTGAAACCCCCACCTACAATACTCGGGCACTTGCGCCTCTGGATATCCTCCCCCAGAGCCTTCAAGATCCTGATGTTCTTAAGCCCCAATTTCACGCCGTCATACAAGTAGACAGAATACAGAGCTATCGTGCCAAGTGCAGAAGTCCTGAGAAAGCACATGACCAGCCTGGCAGGAACCAGGATCGACGGCGATGACGGCACATTCCAGATATCGAGGTGCCTCTTAGCCAGTATGAAGACCCCGACTGAGGCAAACCCAGCATCTAATTTGGTAGCAGGGGGGCCATAATACTTCCAACCTTTGGCTAGGAGTGTAGAGACCGCTGCATCATACTTACTCCCTTCTAGTTACTTGTGCTCCTGGATGTACACTATGTCCCCAGCCACTTCTGAAACCAACTCTGACCCAACACACCAGGAGTTCAGGTTGAAGGTGGCGAGGAGAAGAGGCTGCAGAGACTGGGTGCTACCCCCGCGGCCGCGGGGCTGAGGAGGCGGCCGCCACCCCCCCCAGCGCCTCCTGGGTCAGCTCCTCGATGGCTGGATCCCTGCCCTGCCTCTGGAGCTGGGGCTGCTGTCGGGGCTGCTGCAGCTGCTGCTCCCGATGCCGCTGCACTCGAGGCTGCTGCTCCTGATGCTGCTGCTGGAGTCCCCTTCCTTGCACATCCCTCCTTCTTGACGTGGGGCTTCTGGACCCCCTTCCGCGCACTTGAGGCCAGACATATCTTCCGAAGTTTGCCCAGGGAATCTTTGCCAAGACCTTGTCCCTGGGGCCCCAAAAGCGCCTGGATCTGCTGACCACACTCCTCGTCCATCTCCAAATCCTCATCGGAGCCCTCCACATACCCCCCATCGACTGCAATACACTCTGCTGCCGTCATGAGTGATGCGGCGACTGCTGGCATAGTACCTCCTCCTGGGGTTCCTCCTGGGTCTGGTGGGATCGGCGGGGTGAGCGCGCCGAGGGAGAAAAACTGGCGCTCGATTTGCCCACGCATAGCCGGGCCGTGCACCACATTTCCAACTGCCTGCTTGAGGATCCCCGCATACGTATCCCCAGTCGGAGCTGCTGGAGAAGGCCCTGGACCCATAGATTCTTGAAGCTTGAGATGTACCTTAGTGCGGGCCTCAGTGAGCTGGACTTGGGCTGCCTGCAAGTCCCTTCCCAACTGCTGCCTCCACTCCAAGTGCTCTGTGATAACTTGTTCTGCTTCAATGATCTGGTCCTGAATCGTCTCGACCTCCCCCTCATATTTCTCGACCTGCTTCTCAAGCTTCTGGAGGATGGTCGAGGCCGAGGCCTGGGACTCCTGATGGGCCTGGTGGGCGTTCCAAGCCTGAATGAGGAATCCTGAAGTAGCCTCGTCAAAACTGTTCCCCCCACTCCCCAACTGGAAGAGGTGGTGGAGGGAGTCGTGCGGTGTATGGCTGGGGCGGTCGCCACGCCCCCAAGGGGAAAGGGGTCCGAACCCCCCCCCCTTTCCAGCGCCAAGGGGGGGAGGGGGGGGGGTCCGGACCCCCCCCCCTTGAAGGAGGGAGGGGGGGGGGGGTCTGGAACCCACCCCCCCTTTAGTGTATTCAGGGAGATCCACTGGCGCACTTTCAGAATCATCATCAGCATCAGTATCGTCATCATCACCATCATCACCACCAGCATCATCATCATCGGCATGAACACCAGCACCATCATCAGCAGCAGCATCAGCATCGGCAGCATCATCGTCAGCATCAGCATCATCATCTTCATCATCATCATCAACCTCAGCATCATCATCACCATCACCAGCATCATCATCAGCAGCATCATCAGCATCATCATCTTCATCACCAACATCAGTATCAGCATCGTTATCGGCAGCGGCATCGACATCATCATCAGCATCATCATCATCATCAGCATCAGCATCATCATCATCATCATCATCATCAGCATCATAATCAGCATCAACAGCATCATCATCAGCATCAGCATCATAAGCATCATCCGCATCCTCATCATCAACATCACAATCACCATCACCATCATCAGCATCATCATCAGCAGCAGCATCGTCAGAAGCATCATCACCATCGGCAGCATCATCATTATCATCATCAGCAGCAGCATCACCATCAGCATCAGCATCATCATCATCATCATCATCAGCATGAGTATCATCACCAGTATCAGTATCAGCATCGTTATCGGCATCGGCATCGACATCATCATCATCATCATCAGCATCATCATCATCATCATCATCAGCAGCAGCATAATCATCATCAACATCATCATCATCAGCATCAGCATCATAAGCATCATCCGCATCCTCATCATCAACATCACAATCACCATCACCATCATCAGCATCATCATCAGCAGCATCGTCAGCAGCATCATCACAATCGGCAGCATCATCATCATTATCATCATCAGCAGCAGCAGCATCACCATCAGCATCAGCATCATCATCATCATCAGCATGAGTATCATCACCAGTATCAGCAGCATCAACATCATCGTCAGCAGTAGCATCATCATCACCAGCAGCATCATCAGAATCAGCATCACCATCATCAGCAGCATCAGCATCATCATCATCACAATCAGCATCGTCATCGTGATCATCGTGATCAACATCATCGTCATCATCATCATGATCGTCATCGTCGTCGACATACTCATGAGGATCAGCATCATCAACAGGTTCACCAACATCACCAAAGCGTCATCACTATTAGTATCATCATCGCCACTATCATGAAATCCCACCTGCCCTTAGGGCGTGAGTGGTTTAGGGAGTGTCCTCTTCCACGCCCCTTCTTCCCTTTCGGGGAGGGGTTTACCCCTCCCCTCTCCCCCCCCCTGGGTCTAGACGGGGGGGGTCACGAGGTGCCAGAGGATATTGTTGCTGTGGTCGCGGCGAGGAAGCCACAATCATTGATGCTACCAAGTTTTTGGCTACATTTTGGCCTCCTGGGGGGGGGGGGCCTAATTGTGTAGCTCCCCTCGTTTGTTCGATCTCCTCCAAGATGGCCTCAAGATGGCCCCCCGGCTGCCAAGGGTGCCCCAAGACAGCCCCAAGAGGAGCCCAGGATGCCCCAAGAGACCCCCAGGAGGCACCAAGAGGCGCCCTGGAGGCTTCCAAGACGCCCCAAGAGGCCTCGGCAAGAAGTCCAAAATCCGTGATTTGACAGAAAGGTGTTGGCAACATGTTGCCCTCCCGGGGGGGGGGGGGGGCGCTAATTCAGGACCCCCCTCCTTTTGATCGATCTCCGCCAAGGTGATCCCAAGATTGTCCCCGAGGCCCCCAAAGGTGCCCCAACACAGCCCCAAGAGGAGCCCAGAAGGCCCATAGAGGCCCGAAGACGCCCCCAAGAGGCCCCAAAAGGCTCCCCAATGGCATGACGCCCCAAGAGGATGCCCCAAGAGGTCCCCAAGAGGCCACCAAAATGCTCCCAAGAGGCTCCCAAGAGACCCCCAAGAGGCCCCAAGAGGCTCCCCAGAGGCACCCATGACGCCCCGAGAGGCCCCAGGGACTGCGAGACCCCAAGACACCCCAAGAGGACTCCACGAAGCTCTCGGAAGAAATCCGAAGAGACTCCGAGAGGCATCCAAGAGACTTGGCCTTTCTGTTCGCCCTCCTCCTCATCCTCCTCCTCATCATCCCCTTTCCTCCACCTCCTCCTCCATCTCCTCCTCACCCGCCTGCTTCTACTCCTTGCTCCTTCCGCCTCCTCCCCCTTCTTTTTTTATTAGTGTTAGTATATTGTTTCTGGTAATATGAGTATTAGTAATAATCTTACTTGTATCCCTATTCGTATTATTATGCTTCGTAGTATTGTTCTTATGAGTAACATTATGATTATTAGTATGTGTCTTATTGAGGGCAGTTCCTTTTCAAAATGTGGCTCTCGCCTTAGCGCCGCGCACATTGGTTGTTCCCTACCTAGGCTCTGCCTAGAAGAGTTCTTACTCGCTTGGCTTAAAGGGGCCGGGCAGTGCAAACCGCCCCGGGCGGTTCCCCCAGTCCCCTGGGAGCCAAGCAAAAGCAACAGCAAAGGTAAAAGCAAACCCGCGGTTCCCCAGTTGCGCTCCCTGGGTGCCCAGCGAAAGCAAAAACGAAGGAAAAAGTGAAGGCAAAAGCGAAGGCAAAGCAAAAGCACAGCATAGCATAGTATAGCATAGCATAGCGCAGCATTGCATAGCGCAGCATAGCATAGCATAGCATAGCATAGCCTAGCCCAGCCCAGCATAGCATTGCGCAGCATAGCATAGCATAGCATAGCATAGCATAGCATAGCATAGCAGAGCAGAGCAGAGCATAGCATAGCATAGCATAGCATAGCGCAGCACAGCATCCACTATTGCTGCTGCTATTTATATATATACATATATATATGTGTGTACTTATATGTGTGTGTGCGCACGTATGTTCCATGCATGTTGTCCGTCTGTGGGCCATCTTGAGCCCTTAGTGGGGCAGCTTGAACCCTGAGGATTCACGAAGGTTTCGCACATAGCACCGGCCGGGAGACACGAAACCCGACGTATTATCGCATGTCCTAAATGTCTTTTCATGAGAGAGCGTGATCCACCGCCGCTTTACTGTGGAAAATTGCCCCCCTCTTCCTCCGGAACCCGGGGTTCCCCCCCCCCCCCCGAAAATCCCCCCCCTCTGCTGGAACCACTCCCCCCCCCCTTCCCCTTCCCGCGGCAAAACCCCCCCCCTCCCCTAACCCCCCCCCCTCGAACTCGAAGAGTGGGGGGGGTTCACTACCGGTTCGACCCCCCCCCCCATCGAAAACCAGAGGGCGGGATCACTACCGGTTCGAACGAACCCCTCCCCACCCCCCCCTCGCACCGCCAGCAAACGACTCCCGGTCCCTACCACCGTCCCGCGCCTAATCCCCACTGTGTTCCAGCACCAGTGCTCCCACCACTGTCACACTGTCCCCACTGTCCCCACCACTGTTCCCACCACTGTCCCCACTGTTCCCACCACTGTCCCCACTGTACCTCTGTCCCATTGTCCCACCGCCGTCCTCGCCACCGCCTTCACCACTGTCCCCACTACCACTGTACCCTCCATTGCCCCACTGTTTCCACCTCCCACTGTCCCCACACCACTGTCCCCACCACCACCGTCCCCACCACTGTCCACTGTCCCCACCATTGTCCTCACCACTGTCCCCACCACTACAACCAAACACAAAAAAAACAGAACAACACCACTACAAACACAAAAAAAAAAAAGTAAGTCCCCACCACTGTCCCACCGTCCCCACCACTGTCCCGCTGTCCCCTCACCACTGTCCCCACCACCACCGTCCCCACCACTGTCCGCACCCCCCCCTCGGTTTTCGAGGAGAGGGGGGGGGGAGGGGTTCGAACCGGTAGTGACCCCCCCCCCCGGTTTTCCAGGGAGGGGGGGGGAAATTCGAACCGGTAGTGACCCCCCCCCTTTTCATGATGAACTGGGGGGGGGAAGGGGTTCGAACCGGTAGTGACCGCCCCCGGTTTTCCGGAGGAGGGGGGGGGGGAGGGGTTCGAACCGGTAGTGACCCCCCCCGGTTTTCCGCCAGCAGCGGTAGAACACGCTCTTTCCTAGATATGCAAATATATGTGTATATGTACATAACACCCATGCGGAATGCTGCATGTGTGTGTGTGCGTGTGTGTGTGCATGTATTTGTTCAGCACCGCGTCGTAATGCCTTTCATCCTCGTTGCCGTTCAGCCTCGTTTACCGCTCCTACTAATGTTGCTTTCCTAGAGGCTCCAACTCCAAGGTAGGGTCGCACTGGGATAATTAGAAATTGCAAGAGTTTAACGGATTCCCATGATCAGCGTACCAGAAACGGTGCTTTGGACGGATTCAGGACTATACGGGTGCAACAGTTATGTTGATTCGCGGACTTGAAGTTATGTTGATTCGCGGAGCACGATTCCAGATCGTCAGGACGCAGCAGTCAAGTTGATCCATGGCGTGGAAATCCCGAAAACAATGTTTTGGCATGCTTCAAGGTCTTCAAACGGTTGTCTTCCAACGCGGTAGTTCCCTCAATGGAAATGAACCGTTGCAGGGGCCTATGAAGAGGGAGCTTCGAGGGAGGGTGAATTTCAACATCCTTGATGACTCTTGGGTTTACACTGGTCCTCCTCCTCCTCCTCTTTCTCCTCCTCCTCATCCTCCTCCTGCTCTTCCGATTCCTCCTCCACCCTCCCCCCTCTTGGGGTAGGACGTCTTACCCGGCCTGTTATTCCAATGCGTGCTCCTCCACATCCTTGCTCTGGGCAGCTCGTCTGGGCATCGTGTCTGGATGGGCTAGGGGGGTACGCGAAGCGTCTAGAATACCATGCTGCGTCCACGTTATCGGTGCCCTTTTCCTTTCACGCCCCCCTACCTCCCTTTGCGCAT
This sequence comes from Prorocentrum cordatum, assembly GCA_963575745.1. Taxonomy (NCBI): domain Eukaryota; class Dinophyceae; order Prorocentrales; family Prorocentraceae; genus Prorocentrum; species Prorocentrum cordatum. Next base: position 16,988 of record CAUYUJ010021943.1, on the reverse strand, counting down.
ACTGTCCCTCCTCCTCTCCTCCTCCTCCTCCTCCTCCTCCTCCTCCTCCTCCTCATCATCATCATCATCATCATCATCATCATCATCATCATCATCAGCAGCAGCAGCAGCATTCACCACCACCACCATCATCCTCCTCATCATCATCATGATCATCATCACCACCACCACCACCACCACCATCATCATCATCATCATCATCATCATCATCATCGTCATCATCATGAGCATCAGCATCAGCATCAGCATCAGCATCATCATCACCATCACAATCAGTATCATCAGCATCAGCATCAGCATCGGCATCAGCATCCGCATCATCATCATCATCATCATCATCATCATCATCATCATCATCATCATCATCATCATCATCATCATCATCATCATCATCATGAGCATCACCAATCACATCACCATCAGTCGTCGTCGTCGGTCTCATCGACATCATCGCCACCACACCACCACCCCACCATCATCTCATCATCATCATCATCATCATCATCATCATCATTAGCATCAACATCAGCATCAGCATCAGCATCACCATCCCATCAGTATCATCAGCATCAGCATCAGCAGCGGCATCAGCATCCGCATCATCATCATCATCATCATCATCATCATCATCATCATCATCATCAGCATCAGCATCAGCATCAGCATCATCGTCATCATCATCATCATCATCAGCAGCAGCACCAGCATTATCATCATCAGCATCAGCATCATCAGCATCACCACCACCATCATCATCATCATCATCATCATCATCATCATCATCATGAGCATCAACATCAGCATCAGCATCAGCATCATCATCATCACCATCACCATCAGTATCATCAGCATCAGCATCAGCAGCATCATCAGCATCCGCATCATCATCATCATCATCATCATCATCATCATCAGCATCAGCATCATCGTCGTCATCATCATCATCATCATCAGCAGCACCAGCATTATCATCATCAGCATCAGCATCATCAGCATCAGCATCGGTATCATCATCATCATCATCATCATCATCACTATCATCATATAGTCATCATCATCAGCAAGAGCAGTATCATCATCATCAGCAGCATCATCAATATCAGCCTCAACATCAGCATCACCATCATCATAACCACCACCACCATAATCAAAGTCAGCATCATCATCAGCAAATTCAGCATCATCAGCATCAGCATCATCATCAGCATCATCATCATCATCATCATCATCATCATCCCCATCAGCATCATCATCGTCATCATCATCATCGGCGGCGGCGTCCTCGTCGTCATCAACAGAATCGCCATCCTCATCATCATCAGCAGCATCATCATTATCATGAGCATCATCAGCATCATGATCGTCAGCATCATGATCAGAAAAACCTTCATCTTCACCATCAGCATCATCATCAGCAGCGGCATCGTCATCAACATCAGCATCAGCATTATCATCATCAGTATCAGCATCATCATCATCATCATCATCATCATCATTAGCAGCAGCGTCGTTATCATCCGCAGCAGCAGCATCATTACCATCATCATCACCAACTACTCTCGTCGCAACAGTATCATCAGCACACTACCAGATTTTATCATCATCAGCAGCAGCAGTAGAATCGTAATTCCAATCAGCATCATCATCATCATCATCATCATCATCATCATCAGCAGCAGCAGCAGCAGCAGCAGCATCATGATAAATCATAATTAGTATCAGCATCAGCATCATCAGCATCATCACCATCAGCAGCACCATCATCATCCCAGGCCCCTCCTCCCCCTCCCCCTCCAAGGCTGGCGAGAGGGGCTTCGGCGCCCTTTCAGAGCTCGCGCCCAGGCTGCACGTTCCTGCGCAGCTTAGACCGGAGCAGAGGCGGGTGCCTGACATGCCAGGTCGGAGGCTGGCATCACGACATGCTCCAGGCTCGGAGGCCTCTCTCCCTCCCTCTCCCTGGGGCCCCGAAGCGAGGCCCGTGCGCGGCAGCGGGCCTCGTCCTCGCCCTCCGTGTTGACCTGCGTCTGGAGCTCCTGCAAGCTGCGAGCGGCCGCCGTCGACGCCGCTTCGGCGGCCCGCTGTGGTAACCGCAGTGGAAAAGTCCAGACCGCCAACGTGTTGAAATATTCTATGCGGGAATATTTCCAAGCTGCCGGCCCCTGCGGGCCCTCACGGGCCCCTGGAGTTTCAACTCAAGGGATCCACAAACCCGGTATGGAACTCGAGTCAAACTTTCTTCTGACACGCGTGCAACACTTTCACGATTGCTTGGCTGCAAACACTACCTGCACGTTCTGCACCTCGCCCCTGTCGCACCCAGAGGCCACCCGAGAGGGCGGGCCGGGCGTCCCGCCTGAGACATCCTCACCACTTATGACCCTCATGCTTCAAAATTGACAACAGCTTCACGGATCGAAGGCGGGAGGTTTTCAAAATGTGGATCTCGCCTAAGCGCCGCGCACATTCTGCATAAGATTGCAAAAGCTCTGCGGATTGAACGCGGGTCATTTTCAAAATATGGCTCTCGCCTGAGCGCTGCGCACATGTGTTTTCAAAATTGCAAGAGCTTCACGGATTGACGGCGGGTCATTTTAAAAATGTGGCTCTCGCCAGAGCGCTGCGCATACTCGTTTTAGAGATTAGAAAAAGTTTCAAAGATTGAGGGCGGGTCATGTTCAAAATGTAGCTCCCGTCTTTGGCGCCACCCACATTCGTTTTCAAAATTTAAGAGAGCTCCACGGATTGAGGGCGGGTGGCTTTCAAAATGTCGCTTTCGCCTTCGCTCAGCGCACATTCTTTTTTGTGTGCAAGAGCTTCACGGATTGAGGGCGGCTCTTTTTCAAAATGTGGCTCTCGCCTCAGCGCCGTGCACATTCATTTAAAAAATCGCAAGAACTTTGCAGATTGAGGGCGGCTCGTTTTCAGAATGTGGATCTCGCCTGATCGCTCCGCACATTCGTTCCAAAAACTGCAAGAGTTTCACGGATTGACGGCGGGTCTTTTTCAAAATGTGGCTCTCGCCTCAGCGCCGGGCACACTCGTCTTGAACATGTTCAAGAATATGACTGGTACTCATGGTTCACATACCAGGAACGGCGTTCTGGAACAATGCAGGATTGTGAAGGCGAAACAGTCACGTTGATTCGTTGTGTTGAAGTCCTAGGAATGGTGTTATGGTACGATCCAGGTTCGCCAAGACGTAACAGTCAGGTAAGCTCATTGCGCTGAAGTCCTGGGAATGGTGTTCTGGCACGCTTCGAGATGTTCACACGGTTGTCCCCCAACGGGGCACTTCCCTCAGCGGACATGACCCCAGTGTAGGGGCCTTTTGTCTAGGGATCTTGGAGGGAGGGTGTACTTCATCATCGTTGATGAACCCTGGGTTTACACTGGTTCTCCTCCTCCTCCTCCTCCGCCGCCTCCTCCTGCTCCTCATCATCCTCCGCCGCCTCCTTCTGCTCCTCTCATCATCATCCCCTCACTCCTCCTCCTCCTCTTCCTCCTCCTCATACTCCTCATTCCTTCTCTTTCCTCTTTACTGGTCCTTACTCCTTCCTCCTCCTCCTCCTCCTCGTCCTCCTCCTCCTCCTCCTCCTCCTCCTCCTCCTCCTCCTGGTCCTTCTCCTCCTCCTCCTCCTCCTCCTCCTCCTCCTCCTCCTCCTCCCTCCTCCTCCTCCTCCTCCTCCTCCTCCTCCTCCTCCTCCTCCTCCTCCTCCTCCTCCTCCTCCTCCTCCTCCTCCTCCTCCTCCTCCCTCCTCCTCTCTCCTCCTCCTCCTCCTCTCTCCTCCTCCTCCTCCTCCTCCTCCTCCTCATCCTCCTCCTCCTCCTCCTCCTCCTCCTCCTCCTCCTCCTCCTCCTCCTCCTCCTCCTCCTCCTCTCCCCTCCCCTCCTCCTCCTCCTCCTCCTCCTCCTCCTCCTCCTCCTCCTCCTCCGCCTCCTCCTCCTACCTCCTCCTCCTCCTCCCTCCTCCCTCCTCCTCCTCCTCCTCCTCCTCCTCCTCCTCCTCCTCCTCCTCCTCCTCCTCCTCCTCCTCCTCCTCCTCCTCCTTCCTCCTCCTCCTCCTCCTCCTCCTCCCATCCTCCTCCTCCTCCTCCTCCTCCTCCTCCGCCTCCTCCTCCTCCTCCTCCTCCTCCTCCTCCTCCTCCTCCTCCTCCTCCTCCTCCTCCTCCTCCTCCTCCTCCTCCTCCTCCTCCTCCTCCTCCTCCTCCTCTCCTCGTCACCAAAATTCTGGTTTCGCACTCCTTCTCCCCATAGTTATCTCCCTCTGGCACGGCGGCGCTTTTACACGTGTGGCAAATCCGACGCGACCAATGTGGGTTTCCCCCTGGGGGCCGTGGACACCTAAAAATACGCTCCCCGCGCGCACGCGCCAGGCGCATGTTGCTCCCCCCCCTCCGCGCACGCTGTTTCACATGCAAAAATCCAGCGCGCCCAAGTTGGGCCCCGCCCCGACCTGGGGGTCGTGGAGAAGTTTAAAAACATGGCCCA
>CAUYUJ010021943.1:0-7500 GCA_963575745.1 Prorocentrum cordatum | reverse complement strand
GGGCATATGCTACGCATGGCTCCTCGTACGCAGGCGAAGGCCAGCGGCAGTGCCAGATTTCGTGCACCCACTGATTACGCACGCAAGTCGCGAGGCATTCGCCTCAAGGACACAACCCGGCGGCAAATCCGGCGGTCCTGCACAATTTAACCCTCTCCGCTTAACATGGCCTCCTTTTAGACGGCGGCCAAAGGCCGTGCCAGCTGTCGCGCACCGCGGATGCTGCACACATGTCGCGAGGCATTCGCCTCAAGGACACAGCCCGGCGGCAAGGCCAGCAGTCCTGCTTAATTACCTAACAGCGAAGACTGATAGGCTTCTAGTGGGGTCAAAAGAAAGCATCATGACTCCTCAGGGGGGTCGGGGCGGGACCCCGGGCGGAACCCGGCGCGGCTGCCGCCGCACTCGTTTTTCGCAAACAGTCACACACTTCGTGCTCTTAGACGACCTCCCAGAACTCCATTCCCGGGCCACATTCTCAATGCCCGGAGCCAACTGTAAGCCACTTCGTGCTCCTCAAGTGATCCCAGAACTCAATTCCCGGGCCACATTTTGGATGCCCGGAGCCAACTGTAAGCCACTTCGTGATCTTCGACGTCCCAGAACTCCATTCCCGGGCCACATTTTGGATGCCCGGAGCCAACTGTAGGCCACTTCGTGCTCCTCAAGTTCCCAAAACTTATTCCCGGGCCACATTTTGAACGCCCGGAACTAACTGTAGGCCACTTCGTGTTCTTCTAGTTCCCAAAACTCCGCTCCTGGGCCACATTTTGAATGCTGAGGCAGGCTGATGCTGCGGCCGAGGCTGAAGGCAGACTGAAGCTGAGGCTGAAGCAGACTGAGGCTGAGGCTGAGCAGGCTGAGGCTGAGGCTGAGGCAGGCTGAGGCTGAGGCTGAGGCTGAGGCTGAGGCTGAGGCTGATGCAGGCTGAGGCTGAGGCAGGCTGAGGCTGAGGCCGAGGCTGAAGGCAGACTGAGGCTGAGGCTGAAGCAGGCTGAGGCTGAGGCTGAGGCAGGCTGAGGCTGAGGCAGGCTGAGGCTGAGGCTGAGGCAGGCTGAGGTTGAGGCTGTGACTGCGACTGCCGTCGCCGCTGCGACTGTCATCGCGAATGCGACTACGACTGCGAGAACAGCAGAATTCTACAACTGGATGTTCATCTGAATCTTAAGGGGAATGCTTTCAGATATGCTTCTACACATCGCTGTTAGGTTGCTCTGCCGGGATAATACCTTTTTTTTTGTCCAGCTACCATGGTTGTCTCCTATTAACGCCATTGCCAGTCTTCGTGCAATCGCAGTTCAGTCGCGAGGCATTCGCCTCAAGGACACAGCTCGGCGGCAAGGCCAGCAGTCCTGCACAGTATCACTCTTTGTGGTTACCATGGCTTGTCTCCTATTCGACGATGGCCAATCAGGGCCAGCTTTCGCGCGTCCACAGATTACGAACGCACGTCGCGAGGCAGTGGCCTCAAGGACACAGCCCGGCGTCAAGGCCGGCAGTCCTGCACAATTGCACTCTCTGCTGCCATGGTCATTCCTATCAGACGCCGGCCAGTTTCAGTTTCAGCTCACGCGCACCCACAGTTTATCCAAGCACGTCGCGAGGCATTCGCCTCAAGGACACAGCCCGGCGGCAACGCCGGCGGTCCTGCATAACCAGTGTAGTCCGGCTTGCATGGTTGTCTCCTACCAACGTCATCGCCAGTTTTCGCGCAATCGCAGATCTGCATGCACGTCGCGAGGCAGTGGCCTCAAGGACACAGCCCGGCGGCAAGGCCGGTAGCCCTGCGCAGTCTCACTCTTCGCGGCTACCACGGGTTGTCTTCTAATCGACGATGGCCATTGTCAAGGCCAGCGGTCGCCCACAGATTATGAACGCACGTCGCGAAGCATTCGCCTCAAGGACACAGCCCGGCGGCAAGGCCGGCAGTCCTGCGCAATCGCACTCTGCTACCATGGTTATCTCCTATCAGAGGTTGGCCAGCTTCAGTTTCAGCTCTCGTGCATCCACAGAGCAACTACGCAAGCACGTCGCGAGGCATTTGCCTCAAGGACACAGTTTGGCGGCAAGGCCGACAGTCCTGCATAATCTCATTCTGTCCGGCTAACATGGCTCATCTCCTGTTAGACGCTGGCCAGCGCCCGGGCCAGCTATCGCGCATTCACAGATTATGATCGCGCCACGGGCTGGAAAGGGGATCCTCCAGACGCCAGGCCCACGGCGATAACACCTCTCGTGCTGCGCGGGCCTCGCGGCCCGCTCTTGCACGCGCCGCTCTCGCCCCCACCTCTTAAACTTCCCCTCTCTCCTCCTATCCCCCCGCCCAGCGCGCTGAGGCGCGTCGGTCGCGAGCGGGCGAAAGCATGCGCATCCTGCCAGGACGCACTGTGGCTGGCGGCTCTGCGGCGCATTCCTTCCCACTGCGCCCGAGGCAACAGAGCGGTGCCCAATGTAGATTTTGTACCACGATGGCTGCGTCACCTGAGCAGTTCCGCCTCCTTGCGCGGCCGGGTGCTGGGGCCATGTGGGGAAACGCGGCCGCGTTTCCCCACATGGTCCGGTGTCCCGGGGCTGCCCCTGGCGACATCCCGGGCGCGCTCCGGGGGCGGCCCCGGGCGTGCGCGCCCGGGCGTTTCCTGGGCGGCCCCGTGCCGTCTTGGCCGCGCCGCTGGGTGCTGGAACCATGTGGGGAAACGCGGCTGTGTTTCCCCACGTGGCTCCGGCGTCCTGGGGCTTCCTCCGGGGGCCCTTTGGGCGCGTCCGGGCTTCTTCTGGGGCCTTCCGGGTTCCCCCGGGGCGCAATTGGGCCCCCCCCCCGGCTGGGTTCGGCGCCCAACGCGCTGGAGCAGCGGGGCCAGCCCGGCGCAGCCCCGGCATTTGTAAGAACTGAGTTTATATAAATCATTCGCATATAGATTTTGCGCCGGGTAACTCACGTAAACCCCGGAGCAGCCGCCCTGTTCTTAAGGAGCGGATCGGCAAACTCAAGGCTAGGAGACGCCGTCTTTCTGCCGTCAAAGCAGCAGGCACAGATATGCGCAAACTCTTCACAACAGGTCTGGACCAATTCGGCTTATACGGCGCTGGGGTCACAGGACTCGACCGAAAGGAGCTGGGGGGAGTCCAATCTTTCTTCCTCAAGCTAGTCGGTGCCAGAGGGGAGACGCGCTCGTGGTCTGTCTCGCTGGCTCTTCACGAGGACCCGACATGGAGGCAGGGACTTGCCCCTGCCACGTTGTGGTCAAAGATTGTTTGGAAGTCCACCTTAGACAATTCTAACCACAACCCTCACCCGCTCTCCTCCCTGCAATCCCTCGCAGGGCCCATCCTGGACCGCTCCCCGTCGGCATGGACGGATGTCCGGGGGCCCTTTTCGGCGGCCATCCTATCTCTGCAGCGCATTGGGTGGTCCTTCGCCACCCCGTTTATTTTGAAAGATCCTTCAGGAGAGAGATGGCCGCTCACGGCCTTCTCGCCTCGGCACATAGAAATCAAATTCCGCGACGAATGGCAGAAAGGCCATGCATCAACCGTCGCCGCCAAGATGGGGCCCCCAACTGGCACTATGCTGGATTTCAGCGTTGCCAGGCAGCTGATGCGTGAGCACAGCCTCCAGCGCCATGAACAAAGCATATTACTTTCCTTTCTCTGTCAGTCCCTGTGGACTTGCCACCAGCTCAAGAGAGCGGGATACCAGGTGCAGACAACATGCATATGTGGTGGCCCCTCCGACTGCATGTCGCACCGATTGCACCACTGCCCCTGCACTGCCCAGTTGAGGGAGCAAATGCTCACTGAGGCGGACAGGATCCTGCTCTCGGATCGCTGTCGCAACTTTCCTCTAGCGCGCGGGTTCATGGAGGCCCCTGGCCCAGTGGCGGCCCCGCCACAAGGCTCATGTACTATACCCCGTTTCAGTTCTGGTGCGCCGACCCGGAGTCATCTATACATCAAGCCTTCGCGGGTGATGTCTTCACCGATGGCTCATGTTTCAAGGAGGGTCCTAACACGTATCATTCAGCAGGATGGTCAGTTGCGAAAATGACGCCAACTGGAGAATCGTTCGCTGCTCTCTGGGGGGCCGTGGGAGCGGCGCACCCGCAGACATCACCAGCAGCTGAGCATATAGCAGTATTGGCAGTCATGCAGCACTGCCCCCAGGTGTCTCTTATCCAGTCGGACTTCCTAGGCCTAGTCAAGATGGCGGAAGCACCTTGGTCTAGGGTTGCATCGCGTCAGCACATTTACGCAGGCCTCAATATCCAGATACGCGGGTCCCCATTTTGAGATGAAGACTTCCGCATTGAGAAGGCGCCCGCGCATGTCGACCCTGCGTCGCCCCCACAGCTTTCGCCTGACTGGTACAAAGCAGTAGGCAACGATTTGGCTGACAGGTACGCCAAGAAAGGCGCACTGTCACTTCCACAGCCGTCAGAGGCTGAGAAGGAAAGCTGGAAGGAAGAGTCGGAGACCCTGAGGCGTCATTTGCCGCATGCTGTGCAGGCGTTGTTGCTATTTCCAAAAATGGCCCCTTCTAAAGCCATGCGGTCGGTTTTCGACAAATCGCTCCGCGAGGAAGGCTTCATCACAGGGGTAGGTGCGGCGCGGCAAGTGCTGCCAGACCCAGCCCCGCCTCCGCCCCCACCTCCCCCTCCTGGCCTTCATCCTCGGCCAGGTCGCCGCCCGCCAGGGCCGATCAGAGAGCGCGATTGGGCTTGGAAGCACAGCAGATGGGCCTGCCGCATATGCTTGACATTTTCCAGAGGAGCCAACAAGCCGGCACCGACAGTGAGCCCGCGCAGAGGCCACAACGAAGCTTTCACCCAGCTGGTGCAAAATCCTCGGAAACACATTCTGCATGTTTCCAATTATGCACTTGGGGTGGTATTCATTTGCAGCCGGTGCGGTGCCTACTCGGAGTCAGGGAACCTCCGTAACTTGAAATCCAATTGTAAGTTGAGGTTTCCTTCACACGGCGCCGGGGACTCTCGGCAGAGATTTTCCCGGCGGCAACACCCCAACTCAAAGAGGGGTCCTGCCCAGCGCTTGGAAGAATATTTGCCGGTATCGGCATTGCTTCAGCCGTAACTCATTTCCCCCCGTCTCGCCCTCCGATTGGACTGTTGCTACACAGCTCGCCGCTAGTAACATGCTCTCTCATTGTTGTCGTCAATCGCTGCTGCCCCCATCGCACGCCGAGGCGATGGTGCGGGGCACAGGGGAACGGACAACTGGGGAACCGCCCAGGGAAACGGACAACTGGGGAACCGACTTGTCCCCAATGACTCGCCTAGTTCATCGCCCCCGAATACCGAAGGGGTTTTGAAGGTCGGAGATGCCCCTCGCCGTGAGCCTTCCGGGGGTCGCACCCGATACGAAACTCCCGAAGTTCGTATCCCCCCAGTCTTGGGCAGAGGGCCTACGGGAGGCGCGCCGGCCTCAGCAGGTATGGCCCCAGGACGCGTTCTGGGCCAGCTTGTTCTCTCCGCCGCATCGTCCATGACAGCAGGAGGTGAGGAAAACATCGTCTCTCAGATGGTTATGCGACCGCGGGTCGAATCGTATTCTTCGGCGCGCGATCCCCTTGCCTGCCGTCGCGTCGCGATGTGTAACCGTTGGGGTACGCAGCTCAGAGGTGGCGTGAGGATACGTTGGCCAAATATCATCTCAGCCACCTACTCCCTTGTTGCACCCTGCCGCACGCGCACGCACTGGCATACAGCGCTGTTTGCTCTGTGTCTCATTTCCTTGGCGACTTCACTCCGCCGCATCGTCCATGCGGGCAGGAGGTGTGGTTAACTTCGCCTCTCAGCTTGCCGTCGCGTCGCGTCGTGAAACCGTTGGGGTACGCAGCACAATTGTGGCGTGGGTTGACGTTGTCCACTTAATATATCAGCCACCTACTCCCTTGTTGCACCCTGCCGCACGCGCACGCACTGGCATTCAGCGCTGTATACTCTGAGCCTCATTACCTTGGCGGCCTCGCTCCGCCGCATCGTCCATGCAGTCAGGAGGTGTGGAATCCATCACCCCTCATTCACACTCACCTCCAGCGTGTGCAGATACGCTCCAATTGCTCTGGCGCGCAAACCGAGTAAGGACGAACCACGGTCTTCACAACGGAGGTTGCCGATGAAAGGTGTGCTACCTCTCATACCGTGTACCTACCACGGTCCTTGTACCTGGGGGCACGGTATCAAGGGTGGGTGAGCCCCAGAGCCCCATCCGTCTTCACAGGGTTATGCCTACCCTCAAGGGCATCAGCGCTACACTACAGTCCTCCTCCTCCTCCTCCTCCTCCTCCTCCTCCTCCTCCTCCTCCTCCTCCTCCTCCTGCTCCTCATCCTGCTCCTTCTGTTCCTGCTCCTCCTCCTCCTCCTCCTCCTCCTCCTCCTCCGTCCCCTGCTCCTCCTCCTCCTCCTCATCATCATCCTCCTGCTCTGTCTGCTCTTCCTCCGCCTCCTCATCCTCCTCCTTCTTCTCCTCCTCATTCTCCTTCTCTTCCTGGATAATCGCATTGCAAACAGCAATGCCACCCGACTGACCTCACACAGCTCAGCTTCCTCCTCCTCCTCCTCCTCCGCCTCCTCCTTTTCCTCCTCCTCCTCCTCCTCCTCCTCCTCCTCCGCCTCCTCCTCAGCCTCAGGCCTCATGCCTCATCCTCATCCTCTCCTCATCCTCATCCTCATCCCATCATCCTATCCTCCATCTCATCCTCATCCTCATCCTCATCCTCATCCTCATCCTCATCCTCATCCTCATCCTCATCCTCATCCTCATCCTCATCGATCATCATCATCATCATCATCATCATCATCATCATCATCATCCTCAGCATCATCATCATCATCATCATCATCATCATCACCATCACCATCATCATCATCATCTCATCATCATCATCATCCATCTCATCATCATCATCATCATCATCATCATCATCATCATCACCTATCATCATCATCATCATCATCATCATCATCATCAGCATCATCTCATCAGTGCATCAGCACAGCATCATCATCATCATCATCATCAGCATCATCAGCATCATCAATCACATCATCATCATCAGCATCATCTCATCAGCATCAGCATCATCATCATCATCAGCCTCAGCATCATCATCATCATCTTCATCATCATGCATCAGCAATCGTCCATCATCATCATCCATCATCCATCATCATCTCATCATCATCATCATCACCATCATAATCACATCATCATCATTCATCATCATCATCATCAGCATCATCATCATCATCATCAGCATCATCAGCATCATCAGCATCCATCATCATCATCATCATCATCATCATCATCATCATCATCATCATCATCATCATCATCATCATCATCATCAGCATCAGCATCATCATCATCAGCTTCCTCTTCCTCCTTCTTCTCCTCCTCCTCCTCCTCCCTCCCTCCCTCCCTCCTTCCCTCCCTCCCTCCCTCCCTCCCTTCCTTCTTTCTGTCTTTCCTTCCTTCCTTCCT
>CAUYUJ010021942.1:110078-130880 GCA_963575745.1 Prorocentrum cordatum | reverse complement strand
ATGGGCGCTCTGGGCAGCATTTGAGCGCGGGGAGAAGTCGCGCGAGCGTCGTGGCCCCTATTGGCTATCTTCTTGCTTGTCTCTAATGCTGCGGGACGGCTATTCACGGCTGAGGCGGATCCACACCCTGCGCGCCCGCGAGCGCGTTCTCGTCGCAGGTGAATGGGATTTGTCTCACGCGTGGCCGTCCCGCTGGCGGGATGCGTTTTTCGCGCGCGTTCGCTTGGCCGCTCCGCCGCCTCTTTCTCCCGTCGCAGGTTCCCCCCCCCCCCTCCTCCCGCGCGCGCGTCGCTTGACCGCTCCGCCGCCTCTCTCTCCCGTCGCAGGTTCCCCCCCCCCCTCCTCCCGCGCGCGCGTTCGCTTGGCCGCTCCGCCGCCTCTCTCTCCCGTCGCAGGTTCCTCCCCTCGCCCCTCCTCCCGCGCGCGCGTCCGCTTGGCCGCTCCGCCGCCTCTCTCTCCCGTTGCAGGTTCCTCCCCTCCCCTCCTCCCCCCACAGGTCCGCGCGTCTACTTCGTGGAGAGCACCTACGTCCCTCGTCGGTTTTGCGGCTCGAAGGTCAGGACGCACATGAGTACGGGTCATCCTGGGCCGAATGCCGACCCAGTGCGCAGTATGCCTGCGGATGCCGTATGCCGGCCACTTGTCCCCTGCGCTGTGCTGCAAGTGCGCGCCGTATGCTGGTCCCTTGTGCGCAGTATGCCTGCGGATGCCGTGCGCCGGCAATCGTTCCTCTGTGCAGTATGCCTGCAGTGTGTGCCGTATGCCGGCCATTGTGCGCAGTAAGCCTGCGAATGCCGAATGCCGGCCCTGTACGCAGTATGCCTGCGATTGCTGCCTGTCAGCCCCTCTCCGCAGTATGCCTGCGCGCGCGGCTGTATGCCTGCAAGTGGGCGCCGTATGCCGGCCATTAAGCGCAGTATGCCTGCGAGTGCCGTATGCCGGCCCCCCCCCCCCCATAGCGCAGTATGCCTGCGTGCGTTGCAGTATGCCTGCAAGTGTGTGCCGTATGCCGGCCCTTGTACGCAGTACGCCTGCGGTTGCCGTGTGCCGGCCCAGTGCGCAGTATGCCTGCGGATGCTGCCTGTCAGCCCCCGTGCGCAGTATGCCTGCGGCGTGCGTTTGCCTGCCCTCTTGCGCTGGATGCCTGCGGGTTATGTCATGTGCAACCGCCAGCGCGCGATAAGGACGCCGAGGGGGGTACGTGCACGGCGCTTTCCGACGCGCGCGCAGCATCCATGGCGCTGGCTCGCTCAGACATCGTTGAGTTGCTTGGCGATCTGCCTGCTGGCGCATTCGGCACCGACAAAAATGCCATCAGGGCGCGCGCGCGCGTCTCCGTGCGTCTACCGCGGGCATGAGCCCACTCGCAGCGGCGCGCAAGGCCGATTGGGTCCTCTTCGTCGCAGCGGCCAACGCGGCGGAAGGGGGCGCATCGCCAGCTCCCGAGCTGGTGCTGTGCACCACGGTCGCGCGCCTGATGGCCGAAGCGATCGGGGCGGTCCGCCCGATTGATTACTCGGACGCGGCCATGCGCGATATGTTGATTGCGGCCCTGAAGCCAGGCGCGAAGCCGTTTGCGGGCGATTATTCCGCGGAGTGGCGCGATTTCGCGATTAAGCCGTGCCACATCAATATGGCGCTGCGGACACAGTCGCGAGCGATGGAAGCCTTCGGGCGGAAGGCCCCCGCCCCGTTGGTGCGCGAGGACGCGGGCCGCCGCACGGCGTGCCGCCAGGAGGGTCAGCAAGCGGCCCCGGCGGAGGCGGCCGCCAAGCCCGCGGAGGAGACGACGCGGATTGCGGCGGCAATGGAAGAATACGTGAAGGCCAGCAAGGAATTGCTCGAATAAAAGCGGGAGAAGCCGCTGGCGTTTGCCATGGAGGCGCGCCGCGTTTTCGCATGCGCGGGCGGCATTGTTCGGGGATACGCGCCTCGGCAGGACCGTGTGCGCGAGGTCTGGCTCGGCAAGTTCCCCCGTGAGGGATTGCCGACCGAGGGGTCGATGCGCAAATTCGCGGCCGCGGGCCGGACGGCCCAGTCCCATGGCCGCTCATACATTGGGAGCGCCGAGGGCGAGAGCCTGCAGGCTCCCTGCTCGGCGGCACGTGCAATCACAAGCTTCCGTTTCGCCGATTGCTCCGCGCGCAGGACCACTGCAAGCCCCAATGGGCGCGAATGCCGAAGCTGGACTCGGCGCCAGCGGGGGCGGGCTCGCGGCGCGATCGCGCGTCGGCCGTCACCGCGGCGAACCGCGCGGGTGCGGCCCTGGACCGAATGGATTTTCTCGGTTATGCGCACTTCCAGGTCGCGCGCGACGCAGCGCAGCGCGCGCGCCCACGCGCGCCCCGTGGCGCGAGGCCCACGTAATGGAGTGGGGGCTTCGCTGCATCCTGTCCAAAGTGTTTGATCCCGTCGTGCTATTGGGATACATGTACCAGCTCGCGCGCGTGAGCGAGGAGCACGGGGGCGTCAAGGCGCGTCCGCGGAGCGGCGGGCCCGATGCCCAGGGAGCCGCGCGCGGGAGCCCGCGCCGCGTCCAGGTTTCCTACACGTACGATTTGCTTCTCCGCCAGAAAGTGGCGAAAGACCTGGAACACGGCGACGAGGATGCGACGGCCTCGTTCACTGCGTTGTCGTGGGACATTCTGCGCGCCGCCAAGGAGCGCAGCGCTTTTGAGTGGCCGCCGCCCTGGCATCGTGCATCGCGCTGCGCGCTGTAGGAGAGAGTCCAGCAGTCGGACCGCCAGGCGGCGTTCGCCAAGGGCGGGGGCAAGAAAGGCGGCAACGACCGGCGCGACCAGGCGCGAGCCCGCGCGCGCGCGCCCCGCGAGCGCGAGCACGCGTCGCGGCGCGCGAGGCGGCGAAGCCACGGACCCCGGTGAGCCCTGTCCTCCGCCAGCGCTCGCGCAGCCCCCGCCGCGATACCTTCAGCAAGAAGGGGAGCGGAAAGGCCGGCAAGGGAGGGGCTCCCCAGGGCGCGGGGAGCTCGTGGCACAAGCCTGAGCGAAAGGAGTCCTGGCGGTGGTGGAGCCAGGGCGCCGGCGCTGTGCATGCTAATTATTCGCCCGCCCGAGGCGCGCTCCGCGCGCGCGCGCGCGCGCGCCCCCCCGCGGGGACGCCGCGCCAGCCAGTGATGCAGACGACGGGGCCTCCCCATTGCACCTTGCCGACAGCGGTGAGGGCGCAGTGTGGCGCGGGCCGTCGCCCGAGGGGCAGGAGGCGCCGCCAGTGCGCCGCGCGCGAGACCGCCCCGCCCGCGGCGAGCGCAGCGCAGGACGCGGATGTTGATTCCGACGACGGCGCCGAAGGCGGGGGCGGCGACCTTTGCCCCCAGCAAATCCACGATGCCGGCTGCGCATTTGAAGAGGCCCTTGCCCGCCACTCTACGGGGGCGGAGCCGCGAAGCGCGCGCGCGCAGATCAAAGCCGCCGTGGATGCGTTGCTCGACGACGAAGACAAGAGGGCGGGCATGAGCCCTCTTTGCCACGCCGCCTGGGCGGCACACTTGCCGCGAGTCCGCGAGATAGCGCCGCTTGCGGGACCTGAGCGCGATGCGGCGGTGGCGGCGAGCCAGACGAGCGACGCACTCTTGCAAGAGAGGCGCGAGGCGGCGTTGCAATTTTGGCGAGAGCGCAAACGTGTGACGGCTTCAGAATGGAAGGCGCCGCCCGGCACGCCGCTACCGCGAAGCACCGGCGGAGAGCGCGGTCGGGCGAGGCACGCTATGCGAAATTACCATGGCATGTGCGCTCCGTCCTTGGGCCTGACAAGAACTTGTTGCTTTTGGCCGAAATGATGCAAGCTGCAGGGGTGGCCAGCGACGCAGCGCGCGCGCGCGACAGCGGGGCGCGGCTCCGTGCTTGAGGCGTCCGACGAGAATTTGACGCGTGACTTGGAGCGGGGCTTCCCGCTAGTGGGGGTCCTGCCGCGCTCGGGCATGAACGCGCCCGTGACCCCCAAGGGAGCCGAATGCCCATCCGAGTTGCGCAGCCGAGCGGACACTTTGAACGCCGCCACCCTCGAGCGCGTGTCTCGGGATCTGGGGGCCGACGCGGAAGTCGCCCAGATTTTGCATGATAAAGCATGCGAAGAGGCGCGCGCCGCGCAAGCCAGCGGGGACAGTCGCCCATGCTGCGACGTCCGCGAGCGTGCAGGTGGCCGCGGGCCAGGCAGCGTGGGTCCGGTTGTCCGACCTGCCACGCGGGGCGGTGTTAAACCCGCGATTCCCTGTAGACGAGGGATGGCGCTGGAAGTTGGAAGAATGGATACGCAAGGAATGGCGCATTCGCCGCGGCATGCACCGTCCCCTCCCCTGGGCGCCGCGCCGGGTGCCAACGCGTCCAGGTGCGCGCGATCGACGATTTCACTGCCACGGGCGTTAATGACTGCGCCGCCGCAGCCGAGAGGTGCAGGCGGGCCCTTTCCCCCCCCCCCCCGCCCCTCGCGCGCGCTGCCCGCTCTCCCGTGTCGCCGCGACCGCGCGTAGGGTGGATTCTCTCGGCGCTCTGGTCGAGCTGGCGCGGATCGCGGCCGCGGCCGGCACGCCGGTGCTGAGCAAAGAAGATTTCATCGGTGCTTACAAAACGTTGCCCGTGCGAGGCGCCGACCTCCCGTTGGCCCATTCGGTATGGGCCAAGGGAGCCCGCGAGGGCTACTGTCTGCAACTCTTGAGCTGCCCCTTCGGCGCCGTGGGCAGCGGATACGCTTGGGGCCGCGTTGGGGCGGCGCTCCAGGCGCGAGGCGCGAGCGCCGCGGCGGCACGGCGAGCGCCCCGCGAGCGCGGCAGGCCATCCTTGCCAAGCTGTTCTCGCTCGCTTCGGGCCGATTCGTGGACGATCTGTTCCGGGCCGACGCGGACAGGGGGCCCGGCACGGGCGGCCCCCGCGATGCCGCAGAGGTCCTGAGGGCGGTCGTCGAAGACCTTTTGGGCTGGCGCCTGGACGCCGGCAAACGCGTTGTTGCCGAGCCGAGGGCCACTGTGCTCGGCGTCGACGCGGAAGTGCGCGGATCGGGCGATGAGCTCTCGTTAGTATTCGCGATCGGTGGCGACAAGCGCCACAAATGGATCCAAGAGATCGAGTGGGTGCTGGAGGCAGGGAGAATGTCGCCGGCGGCGGCATCAAAACTTGCCGGCAGACTCGGATGGGGCTCCTCTGCGGTGTTCGGCAGAGGCACGCCCAAGCTCCCGCGCGCGAGCGACGCGCGCGCGCGAGAGCGACGGCAGGTGCCCGGGTATACCTCGCCCCGCTGTTCTGGCACGCGCAGCAGCGGGGATGGAGGTTGAAGTCGCGGCTCCGCGGGGCATTGGAATGGTGGCTGCGCTTCCTCCGGAGCGCGCCGGAACGAGCGGTGCCCCTGCGGGTGACCCCGGAGCGGCCACGCTACCTCGTCTATTCCGACGCGACGGGCGGCGGCAGGCGACATACGCGCGGGCCTGTTTGGAACGGCGCCCGCATTGCCCGGCCCGCCCCGCCTCCGCAGGCTCGCGTGGGTCATCATTGGGCCCAGCGGTAAGCGCTATGCAGCGGCTGATGTGCCTTCGTCGATCAAGCGGTGGACGAAGCACCGCAAGACGCAGGCGGGGGCGCCCCGGCCACGCGTAGCCTGGCGGACAGCCCGCCGTGTTGCGAAAGGTCGCGGCATGGGAACTCGTCGCGGCCGCTTGCGCCTTGCATCATTTGCTCGCGACGCTGCGCGATGCGGAAATCGTGTTGTTTGTCGATTCGAAGGCGCGGCCGGGCGCGGGTCGCCGAGCTGCCCGTGCGATGCTCCGCTGACCGCGCCAGGCCGCGCTCGGGGTGCTCCTACGCGGGACCTCGCGCCAGGCAGATTATAACGCGCTCGTGGCAGATATTTGGTTCGCAGCAGCGACCGCGCGGTGCCTCCTGAGCGCGTGGTATGTGCCATCCGCGCTCAACGTGGCAGACGCCCCTACGCGGCCCGCCACGAAGGCGGCCGCGATTGCGGCCATGCACCGCGAGGGCTTCACCCGAGTGGCGTGGCCATGGCCCCGCGCGGCGCCCTGGCATTCGCGCGGGCATGCATAGCAAGTAGCACAGGGCAATTTGTAGGGGGCGCAAAGGCTTGCGCGGCGAGCGCGTGACGACCAGGCCCGCCGCGAGAGGGGGCCCGCGGGCGCCATGCTTGCGTGCTTGTCACACGCGTCGCGGTGGACGCCCGAAAATGATTCGCATCCGGTAGGCGCGGAAGCTCTGCAGTGTCTGACATCCATGCTCGCAGCCGAAGGAGCGGCGTATCCCCCCGACCTGTCCGGATTCACGGCGAAGGAGGCGAGGGAAGTGTTCCCGTGCCTCCGGGAGTGGTCAGAGTGCTTCACCGTGACGCTTATTACTCACGCGCGTAAGCTGACCCACGAAAAGGCAAAGCGGCCCCGGGAGGACGATGCAGCGGCATCGCTCTCCCAGGTCGAGCGCGCGCGCGCAACTCCGCCCCATCCGGCGGAGCAAGCAAGGCCGGCCGCCGCCCGCTGACCCGTGGGCGCGAAGGCGGCGGAAACGTTACTCGAGAAAGCGGCCAAGTGCCCGGCACCGGCACCGGGCTTGCGCGCGAAACGCCGGCCCGGCGGGGGTTTGACGCCTCAAGAAGCCCTCGCGTTGCTCTCAGCGGCAAGGCAGGCACGGCAGGCACCACCGCGCGGCGCCACCGTCCTCGTGCACCGCGCGCGGCGCGGAGGTACCAGCGCCGCCGATGCTGGCAGAGGCAATCCGCCAGCTGACGAAACTCCAGGCTCCGCCCGCGATATTCATAAGCGAAGGCGGCATTCCGCGGGAGGTGCGCGCGAGGCAGGACATCGGCGTGCGGCGGGTGCCAGGAACACCTCGTCGGCGCGCCGAGGAATTGCGGGTGTCAGGAGCAGGACTGGAGTGCATGCGCCGCATCCAGATGGCCGCGCTGTGGCGAGAATTCCACGCGTGGAAGCTCTCGGCATACCCGTATGCCTCGGCGGTGGAGTTGTACGGCCAGGCGTGCGATGCGGCAGGCGTCCCGCCCTGGCCGCCGTGCGCCATCGCGCGGGACATGATGGTGGCGCTCTGTCGCCGCCCGGGGACCCTGTCGAACTATTTGCAGGGCATTCGCTCAGTCCTGCATCTGCTCCGCGCAGACACAGGGTCTTTGGCGGACACGCGGACCCTGGTATTCGGTGCCCGAAAGGTACGGCCGCCGCGCGCGTCGGCCGCGAGCCCATGATATCGGCGGCAGGCGGAACCGCCTGGTGCGCAAAGATTTCGCGCGCGCGCCACGGCCGAAAACGTGCGCGCGATGTCGGATTGGCTGCGCGAGGCGCGGCCGCGCGCTCTTCGAACTAAGCGGCCTGCCGTGCGTGCCGGCCCGCGGGCCTGGCGTTTGGCAGATCGGACGCGGCGATATGGCCGACGCTTTCGTCATATGCTGGCAGTTCTGCTTGCGCTTCGGCTCCGAAGTAGTGGGGCTGAATGCGCCTGGGCATAGTGCCGTCTCGCTCCACGTAGACGAAGGAAAGCACCAGGTGCAGGTGCAATTCCGCCAGCGGAAGGGGAGAGCGGCTCCCGACCCGGCGGGCCGAGCGCGCGCGCGCGGCGGGGCGCGCCCCGGGCTCCCCGCATCGCGAGGTCTGGAGGGTATTCGTATGCCAGCTCCAGGGCAAACGATTGTGTGCGGTCTGCATCATTCGGCATTCGCTCCGGCCCGGCGAGCAGCTCCTGCCGGGCGTCTCTTACGTGGACGGGCTGGCTTGCGTCAAGCTCGCCGCTGCCCACCTCGGGCTCCATAGGGCATTGGAGTGGGGGGCGCATTGCTTCAGGCGCGGCCGGGCCGACCGCGCATGGGCCCCCCTTGCCGTCCCCTGCCTACCCAGGGCCCGCGCGCAGTTCGTGTCTCTCGCACACAGGCGCTCCGCGCCGGGGGGCCAGCAGCGCTGTTCTTCGAAGGGGGTTGGAGATCTGTGGCCGCGCTCGGGCACTCCATTCCGACAGGGGGCACGGCCGCGCTGCCTGGGTCGCGAGGGCGCGGCGCTTGGCGGCGCACAGGTACCCGGCCGCAAAGACGCGAGCCATGGTGCTGGCGGCAGAAGCCGAGATCGCGCACTCCGATTCCGACGAGGCGCCGCCCTGCAGGCATCGGGGTCGGGGCTCCGCGGCGGCGCGTGGCGCGCAGGATGCGCCGATCGCCGCGGAAGCGGTGCAGGGGCCGCCCAGGCCGTGAGTCAAGCAGACCAGGCATCTGCGGTCTGCTTAGAGCGCGCTTGGGCGTCGTTCCGCCGAGCATGCATCGGGAGGCGTCGGCGAGGTTGCTCGGCTCCGCGACGCCGACTCGCGCTCACCCCACCGCCTGGCCTGGGCCTGCGCCAGTCGACGGTTGTGCCCTGCGTTAGCGCGGGCCCAGCCTCGACGCGACTTCTCATGGGCGCTCTGGGCAGCATTTGAGCGCGGGGAGAAGTCGCGCGAGCGTCGTGGCCCCTATTGGCTATCTTCTTGCTTGTCTCTAATGCTGCGGGACGGCTATTCGCGGCTGAGGCGGATCCCCACCCTGCGCGCCCGCGAGCGCGTTCTCGTCGCAGGTGAATGGGATTTGTCTCACGCGTGGCCGTCCCGCTGGCGGGATGCGTTTTTCCCCACCCGCCCGACCCTGCTGCGCGAGCGCACTGGCGTCGCAGTGGCTGCTAGTTGTGTCGAGGCTGGGCTGACCCAGCGCCAGGCTTGGGGGAGGCGTCGGCGAGGTTGCTCGGCTCCGCGACGCCGACTCGCGCTCGCCCCGCCGCCTGGCCCGGGCCTGCGCCAGTCGACGGTTGTGCCCTGCGTTAGCGCGGGCCCAGCCTCGACGCGACTTCTCCCGGGCGCCCGCGGCTGCGCGCTACGCCCACATTCGCGAGTCAATAAAAGCAGAGAGGTGCAGCGCAGGTAAGCCCCATGCAGGGCGCATTCCGATATGATCGATCCGACTCGACGTCGACGTCCATTCCGGCTGGCCCGATCCGATTCGATTCGATCCCGATTTTCCTACGATTTGGTGACGCCCGATGTTTGCATGGCGTTGTCGTGTATCCTGGCGCAGCCAGTCCGATTCGATTTCGATCCCATGCCGATGCAGCCATATCCGTTGCACATGTCGGCCCGATCCAGTTTACCAGTTCCATGCAGACTGATCCGACCATGTTGGGAAGCGGATTTGGTGTCGCACTTATCTTGCCCGTGGACGGGCATGGTGCGCTTGTGCTCTGCGATCGCGATCATGGTTGAAACAAGTTGAGAGGTGCAGCGCGAGGTGCGAGGTGCACCAGGGCAGGTCGACTGGGGAGTTCCCAGGACCCGCCCCCGGCGGGAAGGTGGATCTTCGCTGCTGGTTCTGTTGCACCACAGGGGTTGGCAACCGCAGGGGAGTGCCTCCTTGGCATCTCTGGAGGGATTCTCTGGCGAAGCCTGGCCTCAGGGAAGCAGAAGACCAGTCGGCAGAAGGGGAGTCACTTCAGAGAAGCAGCACTGCCGACTAGGCAGGACACTCGCTACTTGGCCTCGAAGCACTGGTGATCTTCCTGGCCCAGGCCTGCGTGCGGAAGAGTTCAGCAGCCACGTGCGCGACGCAAGAAAGCGGGGCCGTTTGCGCCGACATTAGCTCAGAAGCCGCCCGC
Source organism: Prorocentrum cordatum (assembly GCA_963575745.1). Lineage (NCBI taxonomy): Eukaryota > Dinophyceae > Prorocentrales > Prorocentraceae > Prorocentrum > Prorocentrum cordatum. Next base: position 121,255 of record CAUYUJ010021942.1, on the reverse strand, counting down.
GTAAGGTCGCCCGCAGGTGCCCTCGTCCCCAGTGTGGCGTATCGCGCTGGCGGCCCGCGGGAGCCACCGTGTGAGGTCGCTGTGTCATCTCGCGTATGACCCGTATCTTGTCGTCGCCCACCTGCCTTGTCTGTAGACGTAAGGCGTGCCTTCTACGAAGCAGGCTCCTTCTAAGAGGCGTGCCCCCCTCTCCCTACCCCATGGTGCAGGAGCGAATAAAGGACGTACACGTACCGTGCGCGAATGTTCGTATCACGCGTTTGTTCTGGCGGATCGAGGGGCCGTGTTCATGTACATCGTCGGGCGCGTACGCCCTTTGTGGGCTCCCTACCTGTGCGCGCCGCCAGTGCGTCCAAACCCCGCCGCTCGCGGGCCGAAGCGGCACCCGGAGGATCCGGCACCCCCTCGCCGGGTTCCGCCGGTGCGTTCTCCGGGCAGGGCCCCGCCCTCGAGGGAGGAGGCGGATGCGGCCCTCGGCGGAGGCCGCCGGGGTGCCGTCCGCAGTGGCAGCCCACGCCGAGAAGTACCCGGCTTGCCTCCATGGTGCCCTGGGCTTTGTGGGTTTCGCTGGTTTTGCTGTGGCAGTCAGAACTCAATGCACCAGAAATCAATTTTACGTCTTGGGGTCTCAGGGTCGGGTTTCTTGTAGGAGGTTTCTTGTGGTCGAGCTCCTGCTGTGCAGCCAGCGGGGGTACAGAGCGAGGTCGGCTTCGCTGGCGGGGGGCTGGCGGAAGTAGAAGTTGAGCGTCCACAGTCGGCCACGCGCAGAAGGGGGAAACGGGGGAGGGGGGAAGGCTTCTTCTTAGAAACATCCCGGCGTCGTAGAGATGTAAGGCCGGCGCCTTCTGAGCAGCAGCCTCCTTCGAAGAAGCTTTTCCTCTCCCGCATAACCCTCTTGTGCGCGCCACCAACAGGAGGGGACAACGCTGTTGTCCCGAGTGCTTCCGCAGGTGACTGTTTGGCAGCAGGCATCCGTCAATTTTTGAGCCCCGCTTATTCTGTTTGTACGGAGGCGTACGGGGTAGTCCTGGCAAGTGGTTGGCGAATGTTTGCGTGCACGGTGGTGGTGGTGGTGGTGGTGGTGGTGGTGGTGGTGGTGGTGGTGGTGGTGGTGGTGGTGGTGGTGGTGGTGGTAGTGGTGGTGGGAGGTTTTGGGGGGCTCTTCTTGCAGTCGGTCTTCTTTCGGTGGCGGAATCCGTGCGCGACCCTCCCGCGACAGCGCAGCTGCTGCACATTCTTTCCTCGCTGCTGCTCCTCCTGCTAGTTCTCTCGTCCTCCTTCGCGTCCTCCTTCTCCTCCTTCTAATGCTCGGCCCCAGTTCCGAGATGTCCAGGGGCGCGTTGTGACCAGGAGTTCGAGGCGCATCCGGCCATCCAGCTGTGGTGACGAGGACACCCTTGGGCGGCCTATAAGTGCGACAAGCGTTTGACAATTGCAGATCTCCCCAGAGTGCCCAAATCCTCTACACATTGTTCATTTCTAATTCTTCGGAAGTTCTTTGATTTTTGTTTGGGGCCAAGATCCTTTCATTTCTAGTTGTTCTATCCTGGACCTCTTCCTGGCCACCAGGGGTGCAGGAACAATTAAAAACGATCACAATTTGAATTGAGCGCGATTAGAAATGAACGACGTGTACCTTCTTCGATTCCCGATCGTTGCGCGCAGAGGCGCAGAACCCCTCTCCATCACCAACACCGCCTGAGGACACAACTGCCGGAAGACCCCTCCTTCTCCTCCTCCTCCGGAGGAGGAGGATCAGCGGCAGCAGCAGCCACAGCAATAGGAAAGAGAAACGGAGGGAGAGTGATCGAGATGTCGCTGTGCTGGGCCAGAAAAGCGAGGAGGAGTCTTGCCACCGGCGTTTCTTGCCGAAGCACTCGCCACAGAGTGGTGCCTCTTATTCTTTTCGGAGGTTCCCTATACGGTCGGGAACTTTGGGGTAGTATGTCGATCTGCCGGTTCTGGCCCACCGCTCCTCGGTGCAACATGCTGTCCAATTCACGGTCTCGAGGCGTCAACGTCCCGAGCTTTCCCGAGCCTCCCGCCCCACGGAGCGGAGCGACACGGTGACCGCTTGCAAGGCACAGCGTGTCGCTGGGGTTGCCGCTGCGACACGCCGAGCAAAAGCTCTCGACCGTACATCTGGCGGCGGGTGATGAAATGCGTTGATGGAAAGAAAGATGACGAACGATCAGCGCACACCCATACCAATAGCGGAGGGAGGAGGACTGGCTATGGATATGGGTGCGGGTTGTCGGACCCCGAGGGGGCTCCCATTCGAGCGGGGTCCCCCATCCGACAACACGCACCCATAGCCATGTCCGTTCCCAACTGAGTACACGCCAATCGGCGAAAGTAAGTATTCCTGGTCTCCCAGATCCCAATCTACCTCAAGCGCCTTCCTATTTCATCAAGAACCGATATGTCTTTACTGTTCCTTGTTGTTTGTTTTGCTCATTGGGCGGACCCGAACCCAATCTACTGCATCCGCCTTCCTGACTCATGTCTATGCCCATTTCTTACGACTGGCGGGCAAGGGGTGTGTGCCGCTCGTTCGGCAGAAGAAGCAGGGCAGGGGGATGGCTGCCGCGAGCCCTGCCGCTGGGCTTCTGGGCCCACCCCAGCCCCGCGCCCCGCGGGGCGCTGCCCAGGCCGCCGGTGGGGCTGGCTGCCGTGCTGTGCTATACCCAGGGGGAGTCCACTGGGCCTCTGGCCCAAGGTGCCTCCAGCATTTCGTTCCATCTTGGAGCCCCTGGGGCCCTCTGGGCCTCGTGCGGGGTGCTCTGGAGGCCGTGGGGGCCTCCCTGGAGATCCTGGGGGCACCCTGGGCCATGAGGCACTTTAGCAGCACCCGATCCTTGTAGCCGCGCATGTAAGGGGGTGGGGGGGGGGGTGCGAGCCGAGACCCCTTCGCTTCTTGAAAGAACCACGCCGGGTATTGTTTTGATTGCGGCCCCGATCCTACCAGACGCTCGCGGTTGAAGTTCGAGCGTTTGGTGCTGCTGAAGTTGCGAGCCAGGGAGGGATCGGCGCCCAAGCCCCCCTGACCTCTCGTTTCTGTTGCTCCATCTCTTTGCGTTTCCTTGTTTTGTTTTTGGCCGCAGTATCGCAGCGCGGTAATGGAAAACACCGGAGGCAATAGGAGCCACGAGGATGAGGATGAGGAGGAGGAAGCGGAGGAGGAGTAGGAGGAGGAGGAGGATGAAGAATAGAAGGAGTAGGAGGAAGAGGAGGAGGAAGAGGATAACGATTAAGCTTGTGTTTTTTTTGGGGGGGTATCCTGCTGCTTGCGGCAAATCCCGCCACCGTACCAGCCTAGCCTTCTCGGTGGCAGCTGGTTGCGCGAGGGAGACGGGAGGCCCTGACGAGTGACACCTCGAGCGGCGATACATGCACTCACTGCGGCGACGGTTCGAGAACCAACAAACCATTGAAAAGCCTGAGGGTAATCGATGATGTTTGCCTCTCGGGGCCCTCTTGTGGGTCTCTGGGGGGCCTCGTTTGGCTCTCTTGCGGCCTCCTGGGGGCCTCTTGGGGCGGGAGGCTGGAGTTGTCCGTTCGTGTTCCTTCTCTTGGGGCCCTCTTTGGGCCGTCTTGGGGCTCTCGGCCAGTCTAGGGCGCCTTTCTTGGGCCCTCATGGGGGCCTTTTCGGCCGTCTTGGGGTTCTCTTAAAGGCCGCCTGGGACGTCGTCGGACGTCGGAAGCTCGAAAAGACAATACTCTCCAACAGATTGCCAAACACATCGGGAAATGATTGATATTTCCTTCTCGAGGCCCGCTTGGGAAGGCTCTCAGGGCTTTCTTGGGACGGCTCGGAAGCCTCTTGGGCCGTCTTGAGGCCATCTTGGGCCGTCTTGCGGCCAAAGTGGACCCGCCTTGGAACCCCTTGGAGGCATCTTGGCCTCGGGAAGGCGATCCAACTGTATTGTGCGAGGGAGCGTGGCCTGGGAAGCGAGGACCAGTCGCCTTCCGCGAAGGAACGAGTGGGCGCGTCGCGCTGGCCCAGCGCGGGGAGGGGCCCCCGAGAAGATGACAGACACCCCGCCAGGCAGCACTCGGCACGTCTCGTGCCGCGCCCCAGCGTGCCATGGGGGCACGGTGGCAGATCCCTGAGCACCTCGGCGGTCTCCCAGGGGCGTCTGCGGGGGCCCCATGGAGGCCCCGAGGGGACCTCGGGAGAGACCGCCGGACTGGCCCAGCCGTTTCCTGAATGCGGTCGGTTGGACCGAGGTATGAGGTCGAGGTCGTCTCGGGGAGGGCCCCCTGATGTTCATCGTATGTGTTGGATGAGCTTCTGTACCTTGGCAGCGGGTGCACTTGAATGTTCTTCCGTTTTGCCCGCGGAGGGCCTCATGTTCTTGAAGGGGGGTTCTTGTGCTCTATGTCTGCCGTATGAAACAAGACTTCGGAATGGACAGCATGCTTCGGAGGCCGCCGACGTTTGGATGCTCCCAGCTCCGACTCACAGGTGACATGGGATTCTCCGAAGCTTTTGTGTGTGGGGCCCTGGGACGACCAAGAGACCACGGAAGGAATCGAGGGGCCTAGGGGACAAGTCTTGGAACAAACGCGGCGTCGGTAGTCTGCGTCCTCTGCAGTCTGGAGGACCACCCGCAGCGGAGAAGTCTACAATGCCTCCCCGAATTGGACAGTGGAGATTTGAATACTGGGCCGTCGAAATACAGCGACACCACACCACCACGAGGACCTCCCTCTGCTTCTTGGCAATGATGGTGGTGGTCTTGCCTTCCGTTGGCTTCACTTGATATCTGACGATGTGTTTTCTGTCCAAGGCACGGCCCCAGAAGTCCTGACCCCTTCCCTGGGCCCGTGTCTCGTCGCGGATCCGAGATCGAGGAAACACACCCAGATTAGACACACCTTCAGATCTGGCGTCGGACAACAGTTGCAGCATCGCAAGAAATCACCGCCGGAGTCCCGGACCCAATCTTCCTTCGTACGTTTTGGAGCCGCCTATTTATCTTTGAGGATCCTGTGGCTCGAAGCTGGGCGAAGACGCCCGTCGTGAAAAAAAACATTGCGACGCCAGGACCTTAGGGTCCCAGCTCCTCGGAGCTCTGGGCACCGCCCCTCTCCCTCCTTCTCTGATGGGCCTGCTTTCCACCACCACCACCACCATAAGTTGGAGGGGGGAAGGAAGTGGAGGAGGAGGAGGAGGAGGAGGAGGAGGAGGAGGAGCCCCTCCCCCCTCCAACTTGTGGTGGTGGTAGTGGTGGAAAACCTGCCCAGCACTCTCGCCCCGGGGCGCAGGCTGCTGGCGCTCGCCGCCGTCCGCTGCCAGCTCGCCGCCCTGCGCTCGCTGCGGGCGCGGCGGGGCCCCGCGGGCGGCGCGCGCCGCGCGGCCGCCTGCTGGCCGGCCGCGCCGCTGGCTGGAGGCGCGGCCGGAGCGGGGGAAGGGGAGGGGAGGGGAGGGCCCAGAGATCCAGCGTGTTGGACAAATCAAGACGAAGTTTTTTCGCAAATTTCAGCCCCCGTGGGCCCGCGCCGGGCCTCGGGACCGTCAAAAAACGACTCAGGATGAAAAACGGGTCCTAGGGAATGGGTCAAGACTTTTAGGGACCGCGTATGAAAAAAATCACGACGTCGGATCTCTGAGGGGCGAGGTAGGCACCACCTCAGAGGAGGCAAGGTGCCCACACCGCAGCTCTCCCTCGGTTTCCCCTTCTATATGGGGCCTCCTGGGATGCCCTCGTCGCCACCGCCGGAGTCGCCTCGCAAAACTCTGGTCCGAACGCGCCCCCTAGGGGAGGTCCTGGGAGCAGCGGTATCGGTACCTGTGGGCTTCCCCAGCGAGGGGCAGGCTGGGCACCAGCTGGGCGCCCGATGCAGGCACCAACTCGGTTGGGGGTTTTCGGGCGTCTTCGCTGCCTCCCAGCGGTTTTTCCTGCCTCGGGAGTCTCTCCAGCAGCTGCACCTCGCCGAGAGCGTTGCGGGGGGTGCCCGGATCAGGATTGCCCCAAACGGCCGCCGGAGCGTTGAGGTATGGCCCGAACGCAGGAAAGGAGTGAGGGGTGCCGAGCGAGGGGGGGAGGGGCAAGCCGGGTGCGCTCGCGCGGGGGCCACAACCCACTGCGATGATCTGTTCTCCATCCGCGGACGCGTGCCATAGCCGACCTGGGACTCCAAGACAGGACTCCATCGTGCCAAGCGCAACCGGAAAAGGGGAGCTGCGCAGGCGTGAGGGCTCGCGGTCCAGGCTCCTCGGCCGCGATTCCGTGGATACACGGCGGCTTTACACGGATGCCCCCAGCAGAACGCATATCCATGTGATCGCGTATCCAAGGGATCGGGCCTCCAGACCACGAGGACGTGGACATGGATATGTACGTTTCTCGTGGCCCACAGGATGATGAGGATGATGCTGATGCTGATGCTGATGCTGATGATGCTGATGATGATGCTGATGATGCTGATGATGCTGATGATGCTGATGTTGCTGATGATGATGATGCTGATGATGATGATGATGATGATGATGATGATGATGATGATGATGATTATGATGCTGATGATTATGATGTTGCTGCCGATGCTGCTGATGATGATGATGATGATGATGATGATGATGATGATGAGGATGATGATGATGCTGCGTATGAGAACGATGATGAGGAGGAGGAGGATGCTGCTGCTGCTGATGATGATGATGATGCTGATGTTTTTAACAACAAAACAGATTTTGGGGGAGGTGGACATCAGGTTGCAGTACGAGAGCCCTCTGCCCGCTCGAAGGCGGAGCTGTGCCGTGGTGCACTCCGCGCACGTGCAGGCGCCAAAAGGGACAGGGCACCGCACTGCGCGCGTTCGACGGGGCGCGCCGACGCCGAGCTGCAGTCCGGGAGCGTGCGGGCCGATGGCCCTTGGTGTGGCACGGCGGAAGGGCGAAGCCACACTCGAAGGCAAGGGAGGAGCAGGCCGGCAGCGGCCTCCACCACATGCAAGAGCAGACCTGCCTATCAGCTCGCTCGCCTGCGGGAGCAGGTCACATCAAGCAAGACTACGCACAGGCAACATTCGTCGCCAACAGGTGGAGCAGACCTCCAGCGGTCTCAGCCACATTCAAGGGAACGACGTCCAAAACTGCGGTAGGTGGAGCAGACCTCCAGCGGTCTCAGCCACTTTCAAGAAGTAGCTTCGACCAAGTACGTGGAGTGGAGCAGACCTCCAGCGGTCTTAGCCACATTCAAGCGAAAGGAACCGCAGCGTGGAGCGGACCACCTGAGGTCTCAGCCACATCCAAGGGTACGTAGACCAGACCAATCCAACGTGGAGCAGACCTCCAGCGGCCTTAGCCACCTTCAAGACATATGCGAAGCGGCCTTTCCCTCTCGGCTCACGCCATTTGAGCTTCCAGGTATTTCGTCCACTCCTACAACTCCTCTTCCATGTGCACATTGTTCATTTCTAATTATCCGAAAGTTCATTGTTTTTTGGGGGGCCAAGATCCTTTCATTTCTATGTGTTCTATCCTGGGCCTCATCCTGGCCACTAGGGGGCCAGGAACAATTAGAAACGAGCACAATTAGAAATGAGCACGATTAGAAATGAACGACGTGTAGCCTGGCGGAGCGCTGCCGCGCAGGTGTCTCGCGCCGTTCTGCCTGAGCCCGTCCAGCAGGCAATGCCGGCGTTCGCCAAGGTCCGTCAGGAGCACGATCAGCTTCACCTCGTCTTCCTTCGCAGCCTTCGCCAGCCTGCATACGCGTCCTCGATCCTCTCGCATGCGTGAACGTCGTCCTTCGGCTTCTTGATGTTCTCCCGGTTCTGGCCGCCCACGGCGGCTGTCTCTGAGGCCACGTCCAGCATGGCACCGAAGATGAGCGGATGGGGTGGCCCCAGTGGAGCCAGGTCGCTTTGCGACTCCTTCTTCTGCTTGTACTCGTCGACGCGCTTCGCGAAGGCTTCCTGCTCCTGCTGCATCGCCACCGTGATCGCGTGGTTCTTGACAGTGTCCAGCATGGCGCCCTACATAAGTCTGATCTTCTGGGTGTTGTTGAGCAGTACGTCGGCAGCTCGCGGAGCCCGCTGTCCTTCACCTGAATGTTCTTCTCCTTCTTATCGCCCTTGTTTCGCCTCGTGCCTCCTCGAAGTGTCCGCTGGGCGGGGGCACCCGCTGCCTCCCTCTTCCCTCTTCCGCCTGGTGCTGAGCCAGAAGCGCCAGACTCACGCGGGCAATGATCCCTGCTGGGGGCGCCAATCCGCCCTCCTTCGCAGCACCCTCCGAACTGAACACCGTCGCTCGAGGTCCGGGTGCCCTTGCTGAAGAAGGACAACCACCCGCACGTGTAAGCTGCGGGCGGAGTGCGATCGGTCGGGGTTCTCGTATAGTGCACTCCGAGGCCGCAGGGTGTACTGGGACGTGCGTACAAAGGTGTCGCCGCAGCTCCTCGCTTGAACCAAAAGACCGCGGACCTCGTTGCTGATCGTAGTTCTCGGCTCGCTGCTTGTTGTAGTCGCTGCTCTGGGTGAAGGTGTTGCTGATGATGCTCGTGTTGTTGTTAAACTACTGTCCGTAAGCTCTTGCTCCGCTACGACGCCCCTCTCAGAGTCGATGACGATCGAAGCGATGCTAGGGACGATGACGGGTGAGGACAAGCGACTCTTCATATTGGACATTCGAGCTTGTCTGGCGGTCTGTACTGCCAGACCTGCATCGTGTTCGACCGCGTGCAACGGTGTGCAGTCCAACTCCTCAGTACGGGCCGAGGGCAATGGCCCCGACTGCGAAACACAGTCTCGCTCTTCAAGCACCTGTTGCCTACGACCAGGAAGTAAGGACGCTTCGCATCTTATGGCTCGGCTCCTTGCTGAACGTCTGGTGGGCCCTGAGCGCGGAGACCGTGGCGAAGGTGCGGCCACATTTCGACCCGTCCTCCAGCATACTCTCGCACTTGTGAAGCTTGGCGCTATCAACCCCAGTGATATCGTATTCCTGCGGCAGTGGCGGCTCCAGGGGTGTACGCGAAGGGTCAGCTGCTTAGAGAAAAAGGCCGCTCTGAGAGTGCGTGGGTCCAGCGCCGTGTACATGTCGGGTATCCCCTCATCCTCGATCAATACCCTGATGCTGCGCGGTACCAACATTTCTCGAAGTTCAGGTGCCAGGTCGTGCCCAAGAAGAACTTCCATGCCATCAGCAAGCTGCGTCGCCCATGGGTGGATGTCCGCTCCTCGGTTGATCACACCGTTCTCGTCCAACATGGGTATGGTGTGATTGGCTTGACCTTCAACCGCACGTGTGCCGAAAATTCCTGCCAGGAAATGAAGATGGTGTGTACATTCGCACATCATGCCCCACCACCAGCAGAGTCTACGTACTGTGAGCTCGAGCGCGACGGGGGTGAGACGCCAGTATCTCCATGCATTGAGGGTGGGCCATTACTTGTGCACGCCGTGGGCTTCAGTGTGGGCCCGTCCCTTGCACAAATAACTCCCACCACCAGATGTGGCCGCATTGTGCACGCATCCTCCAAATAGCGATCGTCTCGGGCGCCATCCAGCCTTCGAATGCCAGGCACCGCTCATTTTGTTCCACGCCCGATTAACAGCCATGATACGTTCGCGTCGTTCAGCCACGTTGCTGCAGCTGGGGCAAAGCATACCGCCAAGGTGCTTCAGTTCGGGCACCATCTTGCCGACCAGCTGCGCGTACCTGGATGGCTCGTGAGTGATGCCAACCCGTGATGCTGCGATAACGATCTCGGCTTTCGTGCGATTCTGCTTGTACGCCTTGGCTTCGCCACTCACATCGAGACACTCAGCGTCCAGGTTGTTCATTTTGCGGATCTCCTTGGCATGGCTTGATGGAGGAATCGCGATAAGCTTCAGTAGGTCATCAATGAATAGTTCAAGCCCATCTCGCATCTGGCCAGCGTGTACTTCGATATCGAGCGCGTAGTCTCGATGCAGTCGCCTATACTGTCGTAATTGCTGTCCATGCAGAATTCAGGCTCGTTGCTGTCCCCAATGAGGCCGCAGCTACCAATATATGAACAAATCCAGCCATGGGGAGTGGAGATGCGCATCACTGCCTCTTTCCGCCTTTGCCGAATGAGCCCAGGATTGCCAATGATTCGAGCACATATGTTGCCGTCGTCGTCCTCCTCGTCCTCCTCTGTCTGAACTGCTCTGGCCTCAGAACCCAGATCAGACCATCAAATTTGCAACTTGGGAAAGCAGATCTCTGGCCATACGACTTAGCTACCAACGTCCATATGCATGCCCGAACTCGATAAAAACTACAGTCCCCGATAAACGCATCATGGCCTCGCGCCTCCTCTTCCTAATGCCTCCGTACGCCCAGGGTGGTGCCCGATAGGGTCCTCCCTCAATGTTTACGATCGGCCGATAAAAAAAAACCTCGCCACCACGGACCGAAGCAATGCAAGAGACGAAGGCCAGGCGGACCAGGAATATCCGTCTTCCTGTCCAGCGCGAAGTTCTGGCTCATGTTTGCTTGGTTCGACGTCCGCGCCGAAGCTCGTACCAACGTGCGGATCTCTGTTAACAGCTTAGCAGGCTTGTTGAAGTGGTCCAGGTTCAATTTCCTCGTCGTCGGACCGGGTGAGTCCCGAAATCCATCGGGTCGAACGCAGAACAAAAAACGCCGAGTCCTGCTGTCTGTGTCCAGGTTTGCTGAGGACACATGGGTTCGTCATAATCAAAAACCTCAATGGGTAAGCTCCAGCATGGGGAAACCTGCGTCGATCCCCAGCCAGAGCACCCTTGACGCCTATCACCGCATGCGGGCTATCGGGTCGAGGGGGGAGTCCAATATCTTCAGTATGTTCGAGCGTGACGGCCAGGAGCTTGACTAAGCACGTGCCATCCAGTTCTGACGCGCTGAAACCACCAGCACATCCAGGTATTGAGAATGCACAAATCCATGCAGAGGGCGGAGGCTGGCATGATGGCAGCGGCCGGTAGTCTCCTCTTGCGTACACCGTTCCCTCTATCTGCGCGGCGCCGTGCGGCCGAGTGCATGTCGGCAAATTGCCGCTGAGCCCATCCTTCACGAATGTGCTGTTCGAAGTCTCGATCGTGCCGCTCGCGTATGGTTCTCATATGCCGATGCAGTACCTTCGTGAGCTCCTTCACGGTGTCGCTAGCCGCGCGCGTCCGAGGCGTCGGCTCGATATGCCGATCGCTTGGAGGCGCTT
>CAUYUJ010021942.1:77578-105078 GCA_963575745.1 Prorocentrum cordatum | reverse complement strand
GACACCTGTGGCTTCGAGGTCGCTGAAGGCTTTTCCTGTCCCGCGGGGTGGGGCGCCGGCGGCGCTACGACGATTCCGCCCTATCCTGGCTGGGACGCTCCAGCGCGCGAGCCGCCCGACTTGCCTGGGCTGGCGAGTACGGTGCAACGCCCCCGCCCGCCTCCAGGGCTGGATCCTCCACCGCTTTCCATGAGCTTGCAGGCGGACTCGCCGCCAGGCTTCGCTGGGCTGGAGGGCGCCCCGCTCGCGATGGGGCCGTTCCCCACTCTCGCTGACGTGGAGGCTGGTGCTCGCGTGCCCCCGTCAAATTCCATGATCGCCATCGCTCCGACATATGGGGTTCACCTGTCAGGAGGTGCCAACTCGCAGTGGACTTTCATCGAGAAGCACGTTTCGCACCCTCTGGTGCGCACTTCCTTTCTGCCGCCGATGCACGCGTGGGACCCGCACACGGGCTCCGACATTCAGAGCGTGGCTCCGCCACCAGGCTTCGCCGGCTTGGAAGCTGGCGCACGGGTGCCGCCTTTGGTCGACTCCCGCGCGTCCGATGCAGCGGGTGGGGGTCCGTGGCTTAGCGGCGAGCGTCTGCCGTGCACCGGGTCGTCGCCACTGCCGTTTTGGCGCCCCACGGCCGCCGTCGGTGACCGCGCGGCTGGCGGAGCCGCCGTGAGTGCGGAGTCGCCTCCTGTCGGTGGTGGCTCGCCTTCCCACGTCGGGCGGGTTGGGCCGCCGCCGGGCCTCGCCGACCCACAGGCGGGAGTTCATGCGCACCCGTCTCTCCACCCTAGCAATGTTCGCCCGGCCTCTTTGACTGCACAACCGAACCTGGAGTCCGCCGCCGTGGCGCCGCCGTCGACGCACGTCTGCGCGACCGCTGCCTTGGTTGGGACTCCGGCGCTTGTCAGCAGTATTCACCTGGTCGCTACGCCAGGCGGTACCTCGACGGCTCGGTGTCACCAGCGACATTTCGCAGACGCTCGGTCTAAGCGGGGGTCCATCCACGCCCCCGATGGGCCCGCCGCGCCACGATGTGGCGGTTGCACTGGAGCCAGGCGCCACCGCTGGTGCATCCTGGGCGGCCCGCGCAGCGGTTGCTCGCGAGTCATCCTCGACGCCCCCCCTGCTGCCACGATGGGGGTCGGTGGGCGGGGGGTCGCTTCGAGCGCTTCGGACGCGGATTCTGCTCCCAGACGCGCCACTGGCGGGCCCCCAGCGATGTTCGGGGGACCCCCTGCTGTGCACGCAGTCTCGCTTGCGAGCAGTCCCACCACAGCGAGGGCGCCCACTGCCATCGGTAGCGTGGTGGACGCGCCAGAAACGCCCGTCCGCAGTGCCTCGACCGAAGCTGCGATCCCCACGCCTCGGGGCGCTTGCACTCGGAACGCAGCGGGCACTCAAGCAGCGGGATCACCTCCAGGCCTCATCGGCCCCGCCGCGGGCTCCTCGGGTGAAGGCGTCGCCGCAGCCGCTGCCATTGCAGCGAGGCCCCGACGCTTCTCGTGCAATCGGATCCAGGGCCCCGTCGCGTCGATCCCTGCCCGCGCTCGCGAGCGCCTGCTGGCCGACCCTCGTGGTCTGAGCCCCTCTCCGTCCCCACTGGTAGGCATGCGCCCCTCCAGCGATGCTGTTGCGGCCCCGCAGGGAGGGGTTCGTGCCGCCGGTGGAATGTCAGGAGCGGGCTCGCCCGCGGCGGACACGACGCCCCGCGATGCGGTCCCTGCGCTCCGCTCTGGTCGAGGAGTCGCTTTCGCCGCGGGCTCCTCGGATGAATGCGTCGCCGCAGCCACTGCCACTATAGCGCGGCCCCGTCGCCGCTCGGCCTCCACCAACAGCAACCCCGCACTCCCCGCCTTCAGGCTCCGACGTGTTCGTAGGGTCCGCACTCGGCGTGGAGGACGGCGGGGTCGTGGGGCCGCCGATGGTAGCTGCTGTACAGCTCACGCTCCAGCCCATGCTGGTGCGACTGCCTCGTCTACGGACGCCCTCGTCGGTGCTTCAGAGGCCGCTTCTGGGGCCCGTGCTCCAGGGAGCCGCAGTTCGCTGGTGCAGGTGGCGGCGGGCCCTTGCCGCGCCGCTTCCGCCGGCTCCCAGGCCGCCGGCGATGCCGCCCTCCATGGCGGCGCATCCCAACACAGGGGTGGACGCACGCGCCCTGCGTGCCCTGGCCGAGGGCTCACGCAGCGGCGAGTCGCTGAAAGCGACGACGCTGCTGCTGCCAAGCGTGCCTGGGCTGAGCGAGGCCGTGAGAGTAGGCACGCGCTCCTCCAGCGATGCTGTTACGGCCCCGCAGGGAGGAGCTCGTGCCGCTGTCGCGACTCTCGCTCTACCCCCGGCTCCCCCTCAGGGCCGAGTGGCCAGTTTGGCCAGTTTCACCATGCTGCCGGAGTCCATGCCGTCGGTGACTCAGACGCGCCGTCCTTCGGTTCTATCGGTTCTGGTGGCAGTGGGAAGCCCCTTCGAGGTGACCTGTCCTCAGGGGTCACAGCCGCTCCACAGGCCCCTCGATTTGACTTGTCCTCAGGGGCCGCTGCCAGTTCCGAACCCTCTCGCGTTGATTCGCCCGCAGGGGATTTAGACCCGAGGTCGTCTGCACCTGCCAGCACCACGCCATGCCATTCTGGTCGGTTTCACCGCGGTGCTGAGGCCCACGCTCCTGGGGCTTCAGCCCGTGCCAGCACGGGCATTGGCAGATCTGCGCCCTTCGTGGCCGATCTGTCCGCCTTGCTGCGCCTGTTCCCAGGCGCCAGCATCGACGTCACCCACTGGGCCGCTGCTCTTGCCCAGGTCGGGATGGGGACTCGATGCCCCCTTGCCGCTTTTACCCGCACTTCCCTCTGCGCGCCGGATTGGGACGACTCGTACCTGTCGGAGTCGGTTCCCCGCGATCCATGGCCGTGCCCTCCGTCGCCGCCTTTACCGCCGCCGCCTGGCCACCTGTCGGGTCGCGCGCGTGAGCGCTGGCGTGTGAGGCGCGCCGCCCGCACGTTGTCGCAGCATGCTGTTGTTGCGCTCAACTGGCTCACCCTGGGCCATCCGAGCTTCGCTCCCGCCGAAGCCAAAGTGCGGGCAACGGTCACACCCTGCCAGGAGGGTATCCGCAGTCGCCTCGAGCGTCTGTGTCGGATCGCAGTTCGCCTTGCCCGCGGCGGCAAGAGCGACCTTGGTCGAGCTTTCGCTAAGTTCGACTCTACCGAAGTCTCGCTCCATGGCCTGGCCACCCATGTCGCAGCTCTTGAGGCTTCTTTCACATCCTCTTCCCAAGTGCCCGCCCCCATGCGGCAACTTCCCGTCAGCGCGACGCCCTTGGCTAGCTCGTTGGCGGCCGCGGCAGGCTGGGACTCCACCCAGGCTGAGCCTTTCGACCTTCGGGTCCAGGCGTCCCGCATCAAGTGGGATTACTCGCCTACGTTTGATCCCACTCCGTACTTGTCCGACCTGGTACGTTCCGCCTTTCACGACCCCGACGTCATGCGGCTACCAGAGGACGAGTGGCCTTCGGGCTTTTCGGGTGCTCGTGTGCACATGGACCGCGAGCAGCTCTGGGAGCTCCTGCGCAAGTGGGACTCTTGTGGCGCCCTGTATCTGACTCCCTCCGACAACCTCGCCTGGGACGAGGCTTGTGGAGCGTTCAGGGTCCCGAAGGACGAGGCTTATGACCGTCTCATCCTGAACCCGACGGTAGTAAACAGTCGTTGCAACAGCGTGTCCTCCAGCACTCAACGCCTTGGCCAGGGTTTCCTTCTGTGCCGCCTGGGGCTCGCGCCCGGGGAATGGCTGGTGGTCTCATGCGACGACCTGCGCGAGTTCTACTACACGTTCAAGGTCCCGCCCGCTCGTGCTCGCCGCAACGCCCTCCGTGTCAAGCTCCCCAGCTCGCGGTTCAGAGGCTTCGACGCGTGGCGGGAGGACCTTGAGGGGTTGGACGTTTCTCCCTGCCTTAATGCGCTGGCCATGGGTGACAACATGGCAGTGGAAATCGCCAACTCCGCACACGAGGGCGTGCTGCGCAGCTTCGGCGCGCTCCGGCCTACCGAGCAGGCGGTGCATCGTCTGCCGTTCCCTCGGGGGCCGTACGTCGAGATGTTAAACATCGACGACCACACGGGCTTTCAGAAGCTCTCGTGGCGCGGGAGCGCCCCGCGCCCCGACGACCCGACACGCCGCGACAGGGAGGTCTTTGCTGCGTGCGATCGCGGCTACCCCCGGGTGGGTCTCATTCAGCACCCCGGGAAGAGAGCCAGGGGCGAGACCCACAAAGTCGTTGTCGGCGCCGAGGTGGAAGGCAGGATCGGCATAGTGTGTGCTCCTGGTTCGCACTGTGGCCCTTTGCCGCCTGACTCTGATCCAGGTGTTCCTCGGTCGCTCGACCCGGGCGTTGTTGAGCTCGCTCGTGGGCTGTTGGGTGCAGGTGTTTTTGTATCGACGTCCCATCTTGTCGATATTCACTCACATCTACACCTTCATCTCGACTCTTCCCGACGACGGGCTTGAGTATGAGCTTCCGTCTTCGGTTCGCGACGAGTTGCAAGCGTGCACGTACCTAGCTTTCGTTGCGATGACCGACCTACGGGCGACGCCTTGCCCTGAAGTGCACGGCACGGATGCCTCCCTCGGCTGGGGCGGGGTTGTCCGCAGCGACATCAGTTCGCACCTGTCGCAAGAATTGTGGCGGCGCTCCGAGCATGGCGGCTGGCATACTCGTCTCCACGACCGCCATCTGCTCATGGTTCTGAGCCGCGGGGAACCTTTAGGCCCCGAGTTGACCCAGCTGCACCGCGAGGCCGGGCTTCCTTCCCTCGAGCTCCCCATCGCACCGCGCTGGGTCAGTGAGTTGTCGGAGGCGCTGCGTTTCCGCTTAGCTTATAAGTGGGAATTTCGCATGCCCCGCCACATCAACATCCTGGGGGCCACCGTGTTCAAGAGTCTGTGCAAGTACTGTTGCATCCGCAACCCTGACTCACGGATCCCTGTTCTCTTGGATTCTCAAGTGGCACTAGGCGCGGCCGCCCACGGTCGGAGCAGCAGCCCTGGCCTTTCGCATGTGTTGAGCACCTCCTTGCCGTACATTTTGGGGGGCGGGCTCTACATGGGCGGGCTCTATGTTCCGACCGACGTCCACCGAGCGGACGACCCCACGCGCAATCGCCCTGTTCGCCCCCCCTCGCGTGTCGAGCCTGCTTGGTTGCTTGACATCGACGAGGGGCGCTTTGAGCGATTCGACATGATAGCGGCCGCCGACGCCGCATCCGCCTACCCGACTTGTCTGTGGGGCCGGTTCGTGCTGCAAGTTCTGGCTCGCAGCCCCGCCGCGGGCGCGGGCCCGCTCGGGCTCCCCGCGGATCGCCACGTGCGAGCGCCAGCCCAGGTCGACAGGGGAGACGCGACGGCCTCCGCCGAGGCCCGCGGCGCATATGAAAGCGCCGCGCCGCGCAGGGGGACTCCCTTTTCCGTCGAGGTGCCCTCGAGCGCGGCAGCGGTGAGCTTCTCCGCGTCGCGATGCACTCGCGCCCGTGACAGCCTGCCGGCCGCCCCTCGGGTACCAAGCCCTTCGCCGTCCCCACCGGTAGGCATGCGCCTCTCCAGCGATGCTGTTACGGCCCCGCAGGGAGGAGTTCGTGCCGCCGGCGGGGGACCAGGAGAGGGTGCGCCCGAGCGGAGGTCACGCGCCAAGTGCGACGCAATCGCCGCTGCTCGACCTGGTACGCCTGCGGGGGGCACTCACCCCGTCTCGCTTCTGTCGAAGGCAACCGGCTCGGCTCCCGCTTCGTTGGGGGGTCTTCTGGGTCGTCCACCCGTCACGATTCAGACTCGCCACCGCCAAGCTCGTGCCGCCAAACTTGCTGCTGCGCACGGCCTGCTCCACCTGGAGCGCGGTGCGACCACTGATCGCGTGAACGCTCAGTTTCGACGGCTGGGTTGGGCCTGCCATCCCGGCCGCGATACGTCGATCGAGGCCAGCAGGAAATGGCGTGCTCTCTGTGACGCCAAAGCCTTCATCCTCGGGCCTGGGCGCGATGTGGTTGGCTCCGATGCCCCGGCCTCTGGCGGCGCTACTCGCCGTGCTTCAGGCGGAGGGCTCTTGGCGGCGGGAAGGCGTGACGACACGAACCGCTCGCGCGGGGTCACCACTCGGGATTCGGCTCTCGACGCCTCCCTTGGTGCTCGCCCCCGCGGCGTGCCGGGGGAGCGTCGGAACGCCCATGGTGCGTATCCAAACGCAGAGCCGAGCGCGGTCGCTAGCTGGTGCGATTCAGGGTCGCGGGCTGCGCCACGTTGCGCAGTGCAGACCCCCGCGATGCCCACTGCCGCCATGCGACGCACGCAAGCTCGCCTGGAGGCCGACCTGAGGGCCGCCCATACCGCGGTCGCGGCGCTCCCGTCCTTTCGAGCCAGCACCTTGCCCCCCTTGCCAGGGTGCCGCACCGACGCCCATAGCGTCGCGCCGCGCGCCAGCTCTGCGCCTGCCCTGCTGGCCGGGCGCTCGCAGGGCGCAGCGGTTATGCTGCGTGCTACCCGCGAGCGGGCTGCCATTGCGGCCACCGCCGGGGCGGCACAACCCAGAGCCGTGCTTCCGTGGGGCCACAGCGCAGCACGCAGCGAGGTGTCGCCGGTTCCCAGCCTTCCCGACTCCTGCTGCGCCGACAAGCGTGCCGACTCCTGCGACGCCCAGCTCACCGAGTCCCGCGGCGACCAGCTCACTGACTGTCATCCCTCCCAGCTCACCGACTTTCGCACCGACCAGCTCGCTGACTCCCGCGTCGACCAGATCGCCGACTCGCGTGCCGAGGGGCTCGCCGACGCCCGTGCCGTCCAGCGCGCTGACGCCTTCACTTGGTCCGACTCCCGTGCCGATCCGCTCACCGGGTTAGCACTGCGCACCGGCCGGGTCGTGGGCCCGACGACCACGGTTGCGAAGCGCGTGCGGGACGAACGGCGCGCTTTGGCACGGTTCCGCGCCTCGGTCGATGCTTGCGACGCCGCCCTTACCGAAGTTGAATTCGGTCGAGGCGCGGAGGCTGGGGGCCCAAGTCCGGTTGAGCTTTTGCAGTCGTCCTTGGCCGAGCTCGAGCGCCAGAAGGCGGCGTTGCGCATCGCCCGCTCTCGCACTGCCGAATGCATCAGAGGTTGCGTTTCCGCTTCGGGCTTTTCGGGTGGAGGCGCCGCCGCAGCCGATGCCGGCGCGCCCCTGAGTGCTCCCACCACGGCCGGTAGCGCTACGCACCGCCAATCGGGAGTCGCGCCGAGCACCGGCGATGTCAGCGAGGCCCCCCGCGCCGAACAGCGCAAACGCAGGCGTGTTCGGGCGCTCGCCGGAGCGGCAGCTACCACTCCGGCCAATTCGTCTGGTCGCGAGCCGCCCGCGCCAGCCTTCGTGGCAGGGCGCCAGGAGTGGCCTGCCTCTCTGTCGCCTGCGTTTCCCGAGGGGGCTTCCGAGGCCCTCGGGGTGCAGGTGGACAGCCACTGTCGGCTCGTCCCCTCTTGCGACGACCAGCGCACTCGTTCGCTTAAAGCGTTTGACGTGTGGTGCGTCGAGCACACAGGTGTGGCACTTGCCACTTGGGCCCGCAGCGGCATCTTGCTCGGGAGAGCGCTCGCGACCTTCGGCGTGTGGTTGTACGATGCTGGCCTCCCCCGCCTCGTCCTTGTGAATGCGATCCGGGGAGCGCAGGCTCTTCAGCCCCAGTGGAGGGGCGTCCTCACCGAGGCGTGGGATGTGGCAAAACGGTGGATCCCTTCCAAGCCTCCCTGTCCCATCCCACCGCTGCCACGTGCTTTGCTGCGCGCCATGGTAGCGTTGTGCCTCGCATGGGACTGGCCTGATATGGCCACCCTGCTGCTTGCCGTGTTCACTATGTCCGTGAGGCCTGGTGAGTTGGCAACCGCCCGCCGGAGCGACCTCACTCTGCCCATTGACCGCCGTGAGTCCGCGGGCGACGCTTTGCTGAGCATCTCTGTTCCGGAGGCCCAGGGGTCGGGCGGAGAGCGTCAACACGCTCGGTGCTCCGACCGAGCAGTGGTCAGGATGATGGAGCTGGTCTTCAGAGATTTGACTCCCACCGATCCCCTGTTGACCTTCGGTCAAAGCGGCTTCCGTACTCGGTGGCTCGATCTTCTTTCGGCGCTGGGCGTCCCGCTCGCCAGAGCGCCATCGGGGTTCGATCTGTCCCCTGCGCTGCGCTTCAGAACCGATATTTCGGACGGCATTACTCGCGTCTTCTGGCGTGATCGCTGGCGGCAAGCTTCCAGTACGGAGCGATATCTTTACGATGTTGCCGCCTCTGCAGTCCTCCCATCATTGGCTGAAGCTGCTCGGGACCGTGTTTCTTACCTCGCCGACTCCAGCGACTTCCTCGTCGCATCCTTTCTGAATGTTGGCCCGGCTGTGTGGCCCATTCAGCTCGCGGCCGCCCGCCGAAACCTTGTCACTTCGCAAGGGCTTTGAGCCTGGGTGTGGCTGCTGCGGCCTCCCTTGGCCGCCCGGGTGCCCTCGTTGAACGAGGCCGCCTGAGAGCGTCGCACGGCCCGCCCGCGTAGGCCTGTCCCGCCTTACGGGCCGCCGCGGGCGCGCGCCGCGCGTTCGCCCTGAGACGACTGCTCACTTGCGCAGCGTGCGGGGATGCTTCTTCTTATCCCCATCGCGCCCGCTGATTGCAGTCGTCTGCAGCTTCTCGGCCCCCTCCCTCTCTCCTCCCTCCTTCTTCGAAGGCTGACCTGCGGCGCTGCTGCGGCCTCCCTTGGCCGCCCGGGTGCCCTCGTTGAACGAGGCCGCCTGAGAGCGTCGCACGGCCCGCCCGCGTAGGCCTGTCCCGCCTTACGGGCCGCCGCGGGCGCGCGCCGCGCGTTCGCCCTGAGACGACTGCTCACTTGCGCAGCGTGCGGGGATCATCATCATCATCATCATCAGCATCATCACCACCACCACCACCATTATCATCAGCCTCACCATCATCATCATCATCATCATCATCATCATCATCATCATCATCCTCATCATCTTTTTCCTTTCCCTCCTCGTCGTCTTCGTATTTGTCTTCGTCTTCGTCTTCGTCTTCTTCTTCTTTTATTATTATTAGTATTCGTATAAATACCCGTATGATTCTTATCATCATTATTATTCATATCATTATGACCACAGTTTCATTATTATCATTTTTTTATTGTTTTCTTTTCTTCTTCCTCCTCCTCCTCCTCCTTCTCAGGACCATTCAGTGACCACCGGAGGCTCCGCCGGTGCCCCCCGCTGCGCTGGCCGACTCTGCTCTCCGCGGCCCGGGCCCAGCTGCGAGAGGCGTGGCCCGAGGAGGGCGCTCTTGTGCTCTAGGCCTCCCAAATCATGTCGAAGTGGATGGGGTCGGAGGATCGCGCCGCATCGCCGATGCATCGACGATGCGGCTCGAAGTGAAGCGCGCTGGCGTCGCCGAGGCATCGTCGATGCATCGCCGATGTGGCGCGATCCTCCGACCCCATCAAGTCGGATCCCATCTGGGAGGCCTCCAAACAGGCGTGGCTCAAGGCGGGCGTTCTTGTGCCTTCTCAGGCCGCCCGGCGGGGCCGCTCCCGCGCCTGCGACCCATTTTGCGGACCGCAGTCTTGCGTGTTCACCCGACGCTGAGGTATCGGACGCCCCCGCTGGGCCTCGCCTGGGCGCGGGCATCCTTCGCCATCTAGGGGAAGCGGGTCCCGAGGTTTTTTCTGCAGTTTTCGGGTCCTCGGGGGCCTCCACGGGCCCCGGGACTGTCAGAACACGGGCCCGGGTTAAGAATTGGTCCTGCGGGGGAGGCCCCAGGGTCCAGGACCCGTTTCCTTCAGGACCCGCTTCTCCGATGCTAAACCTGATGAGCCTGTTTTCCACCACCACCACCTAAGTTGGAGGGGGGAAGGAGGAGGAGGAGGAGGAGGAGGAGGAGGAGGAGGAGGAGGGCGAGGAGGAGGAGGAGGAGGACGAAGATGAGAAGGAGGAGGATGATGATGAGGAGGAGGAGGCGGAGGAGGACCCCCCCTCTCCAATTTATGGTGGTGGTCGTGGAAAACACGCCCAGCGAAACCCTCATCAATCTGAACCCCAGCCTTCGTTTCAGCACTCCTGCAGGGGCAGGGCTTCGCAGGGCGGTTGCCTGCCGTGGCCACCGCAGTCAAGGGAGGAAAAACCACCTGGACCGGACAATTGGCGTTTACTAAACGGCCCTGGGCGTTTACGAAACAGCCCTGCCCTGTTCGATTCCTTCTTTGGGCGCGTTTACTAAAGGCCTCGCGTGTCGTGGTGGTTCTTGTCGGGGTGGATGTTTGCCCTCCACGCAGGCCTCGCCCTCCAGTTGCGGGCCCGCCGGGCCCGGGGGCGCTCCTGGGCGTACCCGCAGCCCGGTCCTGGGGCCCACGGCCCAGGCCTCGGAGCGTCGTGGGACCAAACTCTTCACGCTTCGACGGCTTTGGCGTGTTCGACCTGTTCACCAGCGTCGGCTTCGCCCTCTGAGCCGCAGCGTAGTTCGCTCCTGCGCGCTTAGTGTTAGTTTAGTCCGGTGCTCGTTAGCCGCGTTTCGACTTGCGATCAAAAAGTCTCCCCACCAGCGCCTCTGCACGCTGGAGGTGTCGTACAACCTGAATTCCGCCATTTTGGTGATGCAGCTCGCCTGAAATTTCTTCCCGGTCGACGGCGCCCTCTTCTGAGCGGCAGCGAGGCCCGCCTCCTGTTTGTGCCTCCCCCCGCTGTCCCCTCCTCGGCTCCCTTCTTTCCCTTTTGCGCAATTAAGGTCGTAGCTCGCTCGCTGCGACCTTGACGGCGCACGGCGTCATCCGGTGCGCTCGCGATCAAGAAATATCCCCACCAGCGTTTTGGCTGCGCCTCGCTCTGTTCCGCTCTGTGGCGGACGCCGTGCACTTCGCTGTTTTTTCCCTCGCCACGGCGCGGCCCGCCCAAGCGTGCTCGGCGCTCGACTTAGCTTCGCGCGCCCGCGTGCCAACAAATATCCCCACCAGCCCGTGCAGAAACGTTGCCCAGAGAGCTGACCGGACAAGAGACGACGAGACTCGACACATATGGTGAAGCAAAGCGGGCAACCAGGATCAGCTGAGAGATCTCTGGGCGCAAGGGGGCGGCCTTCTTGCGCCTTTTCGGGCCATCCCAGGGGCCCGTGTGGGGGCGAGGGAAGGAGGAGGAGGAGGAGGAGGAGAAGGAGGAGGAAGAGGAGGAGGAGAAGGAGGAGGAGGAGGAAGAAGAGGAGGAGGAGGAGGAGGACGACGACGAAGAAACAACAAATATGACGATGCGGGCACGGACGAGGACTAGTAGGGGGAGGAGGAGGAGGAGGAGGAGGAGGAGGAGGAGGAGAGGAGGAGGAGGAGGAGAAGGAAGAGGAGGAGGAGGAGGAGGAGGAGAGGGAGGATGAGGAGGAGGAGGAGGAGGAGGAGGAGGAGGAGGAGGAGGAGGAGGAGGAGGAGGAGCAGCAGGAGAAAGATGAGGACAACGAGGACGAGGACAGAACCCTTAACATTGTTTTTTGGAGACCTCTTGGGACTTTTTGGGGATCTTGGGGCCCTTTGGCGGGATCTAGCGGCCCTCTTGGAGCCCTCTTTGAGCTATTTTGGGGATCCCTTGGGAGCCCCAGAGGGCCTTTGGGGGCCATCTTGGAGGCCATCGATCAAAAGTGGCGGGGTCCGAACGTTTGGCCCCGCCCTCCCTGGGGCCATAAAGACCGCCTGTTAGGGCGCTCCTGGGTCCATCTTGGGACGCTCTTTGGCTCTCTTGGGGCCGCCTGGGGGGCCTCTTGGGCCCCTCTTGGGCCTCTCTTGGGTCATTATTGGGCCATCTTGAGGCCTCAAGAGCGCATCGGAAGCGAAAAGGCGAGAAGGCACGAATCACGGATATTCCGGAATTCGGTGCTTGAATGGTTTTGGCCTCGTTGGGTGGTCCTGAGGGGGTCCGAGAGCGCTTGGAGCCGTCTTGTGACCCTCGTCGGAAGCCAGTTATCTTGAACCATCGTCGGCTATCTCGAGCCATCTTGGAGGCCATCTTGGGCTGTCTTGTGCCCGCCGTCCCCGGCGCTCTAACCCCTCTTTTCCCCCCGTCCAGACCCCGGACGAGGACGTCGAATTGTGGTCCGATTTCATCCGCAGGATCACACGGACAGCAGAGACATTGGTTATCCAACCTGACGTGTCTGACGTACTCCACATGCCCCGAATAATGGCGTGGCGCTGGGCGAATACTGTGGCTCTCCATCCTTCGAAACGCTGGACTCAGAGAGTGCCTAACTGGAGCTCAAATATTAGCACTTGACAACAGGGACGGCGACAACATGGAGGGCAAACAAAAACGGTGGGACGACGGCATCCGGAAGTTTCTCCACACAGTGGACGGGCATGTTAGCGACGCCGACGCCGGGCAGGCACAAGTTCCGTCAGCGACCCATCTACGACAATATCAGCAGAACAGCACGAACGACTTGCAGTGGTCATCGGCGGCCGGGAACTCCGAGTGGTGGTTATCGTGTGAGTTCGCCTGCGTATTACGTTTTGAGGCCACGGCCTCCGCGCCATGCCCTAATGGGCACGGGCGGGCTTCCCAGCGGAGCGCCCACGACTCTGGCGTTCGCTTCGCTTCGCTTGGCCTCCGTCCAGAACCAGGCAGCGGAGGGGGGGTGGAGGTAAACCTCCCCGAAGGGAAGAGGGTTTCTGGAAGAGGAAGGAAGGAAGTAGTCAGACCACCTTAGCCAAAGAGGCTTGTGGGATTATGTCAAGGAGCCCGGCTTTTCCTGAGCGTAAGCTTCTGGAGGCCGTATTCGGGCTCCAGGGCCAGCAAACAACAACACGCGACGACGGCCAGTCCTGGCGATTTGAGCGGAGACGATGTGGCCCCCATCGTCGGAAATACGACGTCGTAGTGTAGTGGTCCAACGGGTGCTTCGTCTTGGAGGTATCGAGAAGCTGGCATCTCGCCATCGGCGGAAGACGTCGGAAGGCGAGGGCTTTTGCTAGCGAAAGCTGGCGACTGGTCGGCGGAGGCTGGCGGAGGCCGCTGAGAGCACGCTCGGCACGTCAAATAATGAACCAGCCTGCCAGCACGTGCCCCGCGGAGCTTGCTCATCCCACGACGACCCTTGGGACTCACAGACGCCTTGGGGCAAAGGAAGCTCAGGGTTGGACGTGGAACGTTCGCCTGGAATCCTTCCAGACGCTTCGTGTCAGGCGCCCCAAGTACGCACCTCTTGCAAAGGGGCCAGAACCAGCCCTCCCCGGGCTTCCAGACCCGGCCAGATGTTGCTGTGCGGGCGAGGGCTCAGGCTCGGCGTTGCGTCGATGGGGGGAGCGAGTGGGGGGGCAGAGCTGCTCAGAGGCTGGCGCGCCGCTTCTCAGAAGCCCTCTGGCCTTCTGTCCTCGTCGTCGTCGTCGTCGTCGTCGTCGTCGTCGTCGTCGTCGTCGCCTCCTCGCGGCGCAATGGCGGCGGGGCCCCCCGGTGGCGTCGGAGAAGGCTCAGAACGCTGCTCAGAAGGCCGGAGGCCGGCTGAGCCTGCCGAGAGGGCGCGCCCCCCTCGGCCCTGCCCCCTCCGGGGCGCCCCGCCGGCAGAAGTCGCTTCGCGGGCGAGGGCCTCTTGGCGGCCGCGGGTCGATGCCGGCGGGCTGATCTCCGTTCGAGCGCTGCGCAGGGCCGGCCCTCTGCCCCGACGTCTGTGTCGCTGCTCGGCGTCCCCGTGGCCCCGGATGCCTCCAGGGTGGCCTCGCCGGGCCGTCGGAGGTGGCCGCGGGTGACGCCCGGGGCGGCTTTTCTCTCTAGCCCGGGAGAGGTTCCGGGGGCCTTTTTGGGAGCCGCTCGAAGGATCTGTCCGACTCCAGCTCGACTACAGCTCGACTCTAGCTCGACTCCGTCGGCACAAGTTCGACTCAAGTTCGATTCGAGTCAACGGACGTTCTACTCAGCATCGGCGCAAGAGTTTAGCGAGTGGCTCCGGAAAGGTTCCCAGAACGAGCATCTACGTACGGTACTTGTCGGTAGTTGAGCATGTGTTGTTCGGGGAACAGGCTCCAGGGTGCTTCAGGGACGTTCTTCCTTCTTTATGGTGGCGGGCCGAAGCCCAACTTACCCGTCATGCCTTCCCTCTGGCCGACGTGTGTGTCCAGGTGCGGTTGAGAAGGTTCCTGCATTTGTTCGCCGTAACCTTTGGCGAGGGGGTACCAAACCGATCAGTCTCCATGACGTTCGCCAACGAAAAACAAGACCTGAGGGCCCGACCTCTCATCGGCTGTACCCTGAGCCGTCTGGCTGACAGAGGAGTGCTGCGTCCCTCCTCATCTTCCTACCTTCTCCTCTCCCCCTGACACGTCCCTGAATCATCCCCCCGACACGTCTACTGACGACTCTCCTGACATGTCCATCGGCACGTCCTCTTGCAAGTCTCCTGACACGTCCTTTGACGAGTCCCATGGGCACTTCCCATGGCGCATCCCTTGACACTTCCCCTGGTACGTTCCCTAGCCCGCCCCAAGGCATGTCCCCTTACGCGTTCTGTGCCACGTCCCCGGGCAAGGAGCTTTGCTGTCCTGCTGGCTTCTTAGGCGGGCGGAGCACCTGGGTAGACTTCGAGGAGCCTCGTGTGGAGTTTCTTGGGGGCATCCTGTACTATCTGGGAAGCCTCTTGGGCCGTCTTGGAGGTCTTTTGGAGGTTCTCCTTGGCCGTGTTGGAGAGAGCCACGAAATTGTTGCCCTCACGGTGAGGGCCTCACCGAATCAATTCAGTTTTTGCACAGTCGAGCAAATCCCACGAACTTTCTCCCAGAAAGTCAGTGGGGGTTAGCGCTGGTCACCTCTCTTGGGTTCGGCCCCAAAGTCGCGAGTGGGGGATAGTTCTCGATTACGGGCTCCCAGGAGGTTGGTCTAGGGTCTAGGGTACCAGGACTGTTAGGTATCCCCTGCCCACATGTGAGGCAACTTTCGTGGCCGTTTGCTTCAGGGTTTGGCTTGCCTTCCGCATGCCGTTTCATTTTGCCACCCTCCCAGCCCCAAAGCACCGTATGTTGAATGGGGTGGTGTGAAATTCTTCACGCTTCGCATACCCCCACCTGCCCATGCAGAAACGCTGTCGATGATAGCTGATCTTCTTGAGGCCCTCTTGGGGTCCTCTTGGGTCTCTCTCGGGGCCCTCTTGGAGCCCCCTCGGGGCTCGTTTGAGGGATCTTGGGGCCCTCTCGGAGAACTAGAAGCCCTCTGGGAGTCCTCTCTGGCGAAACAGGATCCCCTGGCACCTCAGTCTCCCCCACATCCAGACCCCTGGGAGGGGGTAGGGGGAGGGTCAAGCTACCCACGAGTAACAAGCCGTCTTTCTCATTCCCACCCGCCCTCCCAACATGCACCCGAGTCTCGGCGTGGACAGGGGCCGCCACCGACGACCATCGGGAACCACTGCCGACGCCAGCCAGGTGCGCGAAGCCCGCGAGGTGCAACGCACACGCCAGCGGCGCCACGTGCACCAGGTGCGCCACATGGAGCAGTAGATCGGCCCTCCCACTATCCCCAGAAAAGCAGTGCAGAGTGACGGAGGGTTTCCTGCGTGCGGTGTGTGCACCCGCGGTCGTTTTGCATTTGCTTGGTAGGCTTGCGCGCAGCAGGCAGCAGGCCGCGCCCCCCCCCCCCCCCACGGCGCCCCTGGCAACGTGGGCCAGTTTCCTTACACCTTGTTCATTTGTAATTCTTTGAAGGTGCTTTGATTTTTTGGGGGGCCACGATCCGTTTAAATTTTAAACATAATATGTCTAATTCTTTCATCCTGGGCCTCTTCTTGGTCACTAGGGGGGCAGGAACAATTAGAAACGCGCACAACTAGAAGTGAGCACGATTAGAAATGAACGACGTGTACCTTTGGAAGCGATGGCGGGCCTGCACGCAGCAGGCGCTCTGCCGCCCCCCCCCCGCTGTCCCTGTCAACAGCCAGTGCAGCGTGAGCGCGAGGCGTCCGCGCATGATCCAGATGTTTTGGTGCAGAGTGCACGGTGTGCTGTCTTCTCTGCAGGGGATGGTTGGGGACCGTTGGCATTGCAGGCAGCAGGTGATGTGCTGCCCCCTCGCCGTCCCCGTCAAACATGAGTGCGAAGAGATTGCGGGGGGCGTCCGCGCATGATGTAGTTTGGGGGCAAAGTGCGCTTTGTGTGGCTTTTGTGCAAAGGATGGTGGTGTGGGAGGGTGTTGGTTCGCGCGCAGCAAGCAATATGCTGGCCCCCCTGCCGTCCCTGCCAAAAATTAACGCAACATGGTCTCGGGGCGCCCGCGCATGCTCCAGATTTGGAGGCAACTTGATTTTTTTCAAACAGGGATGCTGGGGGGGCCGCATGGGTGCCCTCATGGGTCCGGGTTGGCTGCCGGTCGGGTGGGGGAGGGTGTGTATTCTTATTAGGGAACATTGATATACGCCCCCCCCGAAGAGAAACAGAAAGGGTCGTGGAAGAGGAGGAATGGAAGAACTCGTCAGACCACCTACCCCCAGAGTGCTGGTGGAGGCCTGTCGCCCTCCGGGTGTTGGGGCCGGGGGGGGGGTTGGTCTCTGGAGCCAGTCGCGCCTCCTCGAGTCTGCTCCGCCACGCGCGCCGACGACCCTCCGGGTCCCGCCTCGGGTCTCCCGCCGCGCCCTTGACACCGCCGTCGGCTCTCGAGCCCAGGGCACCCTCGCGGGCTCCTGAGCTGTCCCAACGGACCTCTGCCACCCTGAGAATGAGAAGGCGGAGGAGGACGAGGAGGAGGAAGAGGAGGTGGGGGAGGAGGAGGAGGAGGAGGAGGAGGAGGAGGAGGAGGAGGAGGAGGAGGAGGCGGGGAGGAGGAGGAGGAGGGGCGTGTAGGGCGGGGATATCATGGCCAGAGCCATGGTGTCTCTTCGGATCCCATGGCCCCCTCTTCTTTTTTCCATGCGTCCCCCTGCTCCCCCCTTCGGCCGCGCCCGCGTGCCTCCGGCCATGAATTGCGAGCTCTCCGGTTGGACGCCCCTGTCTTGGAGGCCGCGCCCCCTGGGCCAGGATGCAACTCCTGGGAGCTTAAGGATTCTGGATCGGCGCTGGTATATCCCTTGTCGTCGAAAACTGGCCCAGTCTGTCTCCATCCCTCTTCATCCGGCTCAATCCCGCCTCAGCCAGCTCAGTCCCGCTTAATCCCGAGCTCGATCGGTTGCAATGGCTCCTTAATCGGCTCAGATTGGACGGGGCCAGGACGAGGAGAAATCCGCTCCAGAGCGTTCCGGAATGCTCTCAGGGCGTTTTCGTGGCGTTCTGGCACGCTCTGAGAGAAGGCCGCGGCGCCCAAGACATCCTCCAGGGCCGCCGGATCTCAGGGATTCGATTCATCTTCGCCTGATTTTATCCTCGTCCTGGCTGCGTCTTACAGTGGGGGTTCGCATCAAGAAACCATCTTCTATTCGTCAGGGTACTGCTCCGCGCGCTGCGCGGTGACTTCCCGCAGCCGTTGAAGAAGCTGTTGCGTTCAGGATGCTCCGGGTTTCCCCTCGGGTGCACCTCGCGCGCGAGTTTTCAGGGTTGGGCTTCTTGCGAGGGTTTCTTGCGGCCGCGCCCGCACTGTATTCGATTGGCCTTCATCGCTCTGACGAAGACCGCCCAGGAGAGGCCTCCCGACCGGGGGGGCCTCCGGGCCTCGGGCGCCCCTTGGGCCGCGCCAGGCGCCGCCGGAGCTGCGGCTCCCGGAGCGGGACGCGCGCAACGCTCTGCTCGACCTGGCGCCGGCGCACGTGGAGGCGCGCGAGCTCGACGGAGAGGCGCCGCCGCCGCCGCTACCGCATGATGATGGTGATGATGATGGTGCTGATGCTGATGCTGATGGTGATGATGATGGTGTTGTTGATGATGGTGATGCTGATGCTGCTGATGATGATGAAACTGATGATGCTGATGATGATGGTGATGGTGATGATGATGATGATGATGATGAAGATGATGATGATGATGATGATGATGATGTTGATGGTGCTGATGGTGATGATGATGTTGTTGATGATGATGGTACTGATGATGATGGTAATCAGGATGATGCTGATGCTGATGTTGCTGATGATCATGCTGATGATGATAATGATGGTGATGACGATTCCGATGGCGATGTCAAATGTGATGATGATACGGATGGTGATGGTGATGTTGCTGATGATGCTCATGACGCTGATGACGCTGATGATGATGATGATGATGATGATGATGGTGATGATGATGACGTTGATGATGCTGATGATGATTATGATGATGACGATGATGTTGATGCTGATGATGATGAATATGGTGATGATGATGTTATGCTGATGATGCTGATGATGATGGTGATGATGCTGGTGCTTATGATGATGATTATGATGATGATGCTGGCGATGCTGATGATGCTGATGCTGATGATGATGGTGATGGTGATGGTGATGGTGGTGGTGGTGGTGGTGGTGGTGATGGTCATGGTCATGGTCATCGTCATGGTCATCGTCATGGTCATGGTTATGATGGTGACGGTGATAGTGGTGGTGATGATGATGACGACGATGACGATGGCGATCACGACAAGGACGACGACGAACAACACCACCACCACCAAGACCACGACCACGACCATGACGACGGCGACGACGACGACCACGACCACGACCGCGATCACGACCACGACCACGAGCACGAGGACGACCACGATGACAACGACGACGACGTCAAGATTCCATATTCGAGCATTGGGGATCGAGGTTCAAGGCTCGAAGGGGACATTCTTTTGAAGACAGTTTGTTGCCGTGCTTTGTCATTCTCGCCTCGGCAGGGCTTCTCGCCGCCCCAGGCGGGCTGGCGGAGGGAGCTTCTTGATCAGGGCGCAACCCCTGGAGAGGCCAAGAGGGTACTTGCTGGAGGGGATGCAGGAGAGGATGAGGGGGAGGAGGAGGAGGAGGAGGAGGAGGAGGAGAGGAGGAGGAGGAGGAGGAGGAGGAGGAGGAGGAGGAGGAGGAGGAGGAGGAGGAAGAGGATGCGAGGATTCGGAGGAGGAGGAGGAGGAGGAGGAGGAAGAGGAGGAGAAGGAGGAGGAGGAGGAGGAGGAGGAGGCAGAGGAGTGCGAGGATTCGGAGGAGGAGGAGGAGGAGGAGGAGGAGGAGGAGGAAGAGGAGGAGAAGGGGAGGGGAATGAGGAGGAGGGGGACAGAAGGGGGAGGAGGAGGGAGAGGAGGAGGACAAGCTGTTTGTGCTCGCGTCATATCTGACGTCCTACCCCTCCCTCCCATCCCTTACCATGACGTAGACATCCTCTCTATTCGCACCATCGGATGTGGTAGCATGGCATAGCAACACATGGCATAGTGTAATGCTGAAGATCAACGCGTAGCATGACGTAGCATGGCATGGCGACGCCCCACCAAGTGGTGGGTGCGCGCTTCTTCGGTCCACAAAATCAGAGAGTCGACACCGAATGTGTAATCGCTTCCGACGGTTTCTTCGGGAGGCATTTTTGGGGGATTCTGGGGCCTATTTGGAAGGACCGAAAACCAAACCATGGCATGGCACCGAAAATAATGACGCCAGCGCTGCAGCGGGAGCACGACTCGGAACGAGCGGAAGCGCGGAAGTGAGGCCAGCGCTGCAGCGGGAGCACGATTCGGAACGAGCGGTAGCCCGAAAATGAGGCCAGCGGTTCAGCCAGAGCAGCATTTTGAAAAACAACAAGCGCGGAAGCGCGGAAATGAGGACGCGTAGCCTGGCATAGCATGGCGTGGCGACGTCCCAAAGTGGGGGCGGCTTCTGCGGTCCAAGGATCAGCGAATCGGCACCGAATGTCTAATCATTTCCGGTGTTTTTTCGGGGGGGTATTTTCTAAACGTTGGGGCCGATTCGGAAGGACCGAAAACCATGCTGTGGCATGGCGCTGGAAATAATGACGCCAGTGCTACAGCGGGAGCACGATTCGGAACGAGCGGAAGCGCGGAAATGAGGCCAGCGCTGCAGCGGGAGCACGATTCGGAACGAGCGGTGGCCCGAAAATGGGGCCAGCGCTTCAGCGAGAGCAGCATTTTGTAAGAACAAACCGAGCGAAAACCCAGTTACCGGGAATCCTGTGTGTAAAAAACCAATACGTGGAGGGGGGCCGAACAATCCCCGGATGCCACCAGGGGAGAGGAGAGTAGTAGTCATATTGTTTAATTGTTAAGGAGGGAGTTGGCGGGGGAGGAGGAGGAGGGGGAAGAGGAAGAGAAGGAGGGGGGAATGAACGAGGAGGGGGACATGTGGGAGGGGGAGGGAGAGGAGGAGGTGGAGGAGGAGGATGAGAAGGAAGAGGAGGAGGAGGAAGAGCTGGAGTAGAAGGAGGGGGACGAGGAGGAGGAGGAGGAGGAGAAGAAGAAGAAGAAGAAGAAGAAGGAGGAGGAGGAGGAGGAATGGGAGGGGTAGACTAACGGGGAGGCGCCGACGATGGCGGCGGCGGCGACGTCGACGGTGACAACGGGCACGACGACGATGAGGGGCTCCAACTGTTTTCGTGGGTCCTCGGGCTCTGGGCTGCTTACCATCAGCTGCACCTCGTCGAGGGCCTTCTGGGGCCGCCACCTTGGGCCTGGCCAGAAGATCAAAGGGAGGGGCGACGACGACAGACCCAGACCTCCAAGCTTTCAAACAAAATCAAGATGGGATGAAGAACTGGCCCTGGGGAAGGGGTCGACAGTTCCAGGGATCCCGCCTGTTGCAAGAAATCACGACGTCAGAGGTCCAAGAAGGCAGAGGCGGTCACGATGGCGGAGAAGGCGGCGGCGTCAGCAGCTTGGATGGAGCCGAGGGATCTCGACGAGGAGTCGCCGACGACGACGAAGACGACAACGACGACGCCAGCCCCGGTGACGACGATGGCGGCGACGTCGGCGACGGCGACGACGACATCGACGTCTCCGTTGCCGAGGTTTTTGGGCACTTCCGTCTGGTCATCGCCGCCCTCGGCTGAACGCGGCTCGAATGGCTGGCCAGGACACCCGGGGAGGGGCCCCGAAGGCCGGTGGCCGCGACCAGGGCGATCACCTGTCGCTGGCGTGTCGACCGCTGGCTGGCGCGCTCGACGCGTCGGCAGCATGCCACGGAGAGCGCGCTCTTCGAAGCCAGCCGTGCGCCTGCCTCGTCTTCTGCAGCTGGAGCTCGAGGAGGGCCCCCGGACGGCGGCGCCACAGCGCCCCCGGCAGGCCTCGTGCGGCGGGCCGCGTGCTGGCTCGGGGGCAGGGTGGCCGCAGCGACGGCGAGGGCGGCGACGGGGAGGAGGGGGGGGGGGAGTGAGGATCAGTTGGAGGAGAGAGGGGAAGGAGGAGGAGGAGGAGGAGGAGGAGGAGGAGGAGGAAGAGGAGGAGGAGGAGGAGGAGGAGGAGGAGGAGGAGGAGGAGGCGGTCTTCGTCGTCGTCTTCGTCGTCGCGTCGCCGACGGCGACGGCGGCGACGACGGAGGCGACGACGGCGACGGCGAAGACGGCGGCGACGACGGCTGTGACGACGACGACGTCGACGGCCTTGGCAGCAACCACGTCGACGGCGACGACGATAGCAACGTTGATGACGATGGGGTAACGTCGGCGGCGACGGCGGCGACTGTCACAGCGGCGGCCGAGCGAGCTAGACGGGGAGGCGCCCGCCCTTTCGATCTCGCGGGTGCTTCGGCGATGCGGCGCGGCACTCCGACCCCATGATGCGCGGGCGTTCAAGGTTGAACGGTGCTAGTGGCAGACATCGACTTGTGTCGTGGGGCTGCGATCGCTCAGGGGTGCACGATCCACACGGCGTCAAATCAGAAACTAAACTCTGACGTCGCCACGACACGAGCCCGCCGTTGCGCAAGGCCGCCACGGCCTCTCGCCTCTCCGCTCGTATAACCCCCGGTCCCGAGGGGCCCCATCGATGCCGGGGTCTTCGGGCACCCTCACTGGGCCCCACTTGGCCGCAGCCACCCCTCCAGCTTTGGGCCCGTGGCCGCACGGTCCGAAAGATCTGTCCTCGATGGGGCGCAGGGCCCACGGCCTGGCTCCCCTCTCGCGCAGGACCTCGCTGCTCCCTGGGCACCCGACGCCCTTCTTTTTTGCCGATGCGCCCGCGGCCCAGAGGTCCCGACCCCTCCCACAGGGCAAGCTCTTCGCCCCCCGGATCCGCCTGGCCCCGGGGCCCCGCAGCGGACGGCCCTGGGGGCCGAGCACGAGGAATCTGCTCTGCTCCGACTCGGCACGAGTTCCCGGCTTCAATGCCGGCTGATCCTGCCTGGGCTCGGCGTCATCCCAACATACTTAGTCTATATGCGCGTCGCCCCCCCCCAGGGGCGACGCGCGCACCGAGAAAATCTTATAGTATATGTGCGTCGTAGCGGGCGCTTCCTGGCCACGCCGCTCGGGAAACGAGGTGCTACAAGAGGGGGTATACTATACATGTTCGGGTCGGACGCTCGCCTCCAAGGAGTACACATAGCATTAGCATGTCCCTGTGCGTCCCCTGGGCGGCCTCCAGCCGCTGTGCTCCGCCGCGGCGCCCCGCGCGCGCGCCGCCGCGGCGCGGTCCCCCGAGGGGGCCGGGGCGCGCAGCGGCCGCCGGCGATGGGCTCCGCCGCCATCGCGCCCAGGGGTTGCGCGGCGGCGGCCCATCGGAGGGGCTGGCGGAGAGGGCAGGGCGGTCCAGGGTGTGCCAGGGATCTCGTGTGCGTTTGTGCGCGCGCGTGTGTGTGTGTGTGTGTGCGTGCGTTTGTGTGTGTGTGTGTGCGTATATGCGCGTGTGCGTGTGTGCGTGTGTGCGTGTGTGCGTGTGTGCGTGTGTGCGTGTGTGTGCGCGCGCGCGTGTGTGTGTGTGTGTGTGTGTGTGTGTGTACGTGTTGTGTGTGTGTGTGCGTGGCGGAAGTGGCCCGGTCGATCCCCCCATGGGCGGATCCCTGCTCCCCCCGCTGCGTGATTCGGCCCAGCCGAGCGCTCGATTCCCCCGACGGCCTACGCCGCGCCGCCGCGCGCGTGGCCGCGACGCCAACAAGTGTGTATAATGTGTGTATATATATATACATATGTGTGTGCGTGTGTGTGTGTGTGAGGGTGGTGGTGGGGTGGAGGGGTCGGCCATATGCGTCTCTGCGCCCGACTTCCCACTCCCTCTCCGCGCCGTTGCGCGCGTGACCGCGACGCCAAAAGGTGTGTATGTGTGCGTAAAAGTGTGTGTATGTGTGTGTGTGTACGTGTGGTGTGCGCGTGTGTGTATGTATGTGTGTACGTGTGTGCGTGCGTATGTGCGTGTCCCAACGAGGCTGCGGAGGCGACCCTCCTCCTTGTGGCAGTGATGCCACACACTGGCAACGACCTCACCGTCGCGGCCGTCACTCCCTATCGCCTCGGAGCCACATTCCTCAACCACGGGTGGCCCATGGACGGCGCGACCGCAGCCCTTTACGGAGCGGCCATCCCTCAGGCCAGCGGGCAAGCCCGCGACACCCCAGAGCCGCCTGCTGCCGTCCGTGGCCTCTTCGACTGCTGGCCCCACGTCCAGGCTTCTCCGTCGACCAGAGGCAGGGCGGCGAGGGCGATCTCGCCATCACCTCACGCGGGCGCTCCAGCGGCGGCTTCGCCCTCGGGCAGACTGGCTGCGCCCGCCGCAGCGACGTCGCGCTCGCGCGCGGCAAGAGCGGGCGCCCCCTGGCCACGAACGCGGGCGCGGCACGGGCCGGTCGGGGGGCCGTGCTCGTGGGCCCGGTCTGTCTCGCCTCCGACGCCGGGCCGCTGGAGCGCCGGGCTTCCTCCACGGGCGCCGCCTTCCAGCGCGTCCGCCTCGACGACGAGGGCGCCGCCGTCCCCGAGCCCCCCCAAAAGGGACCCAGCGCGTGGGCGCCCGCGGCGAAGCTGTGGCATCGAAGCAGGAGAGGACCTTCTTGGTCTCTCTGCGCCCGTCTCCTCCGCCCAACTTCAGCCCCGCCCAGGTTGGCGAAGAGCTGGGCCAGAGGTAGGACAGGTTGGTCGCTGGCCCCGCCTTTCTAGCCATCCTCGCCCCCACTCTTCGTGTGCATCCTTACCGCTTCATCTCCGCCAGCCCTCCGAGCAGCCCCGTGGATTTCGACTGCAAAATGTTCCACAAGCTCGCGCAAAACTTGCACCCATGCTTGGGTGCGGCGTGCGGCGCCGGCAACGTCACGTTCACTCTGTGGTGGCACGGTTTCCTACGCCGCTCCGGTCTGGGCCCTGACCCCGAGCGACAGGTATCCGGCTTCTTTGTCAAGGCCTTCACCATTCCCACTTGCATAGGCAGGGATGACCTGCGGAACCGCAAAGCCCGCCGTGGTGATGGCAGGCACATCACCCACTTCCTCACCGAAGCCACTTGCAGCTGCCCGCTGCACCAAGGGGGGCCCGCCAGTTGACCTCGCGCAGCTTCTCCTTTCCCCAATGCTCGACCCGGGACGCACGGTGCTCTTCCCTTCGACTTCCGCCGCACTCACCTGGCGAAGGGTCTGTTGCTATGACTACGGCAAGATCGAGCTCCTCACTCTTGCCACGCGACTTACTAGGCCTGACGGGCACGGCAGTCAGGCCTCCGATTGGGGCTCTGCCAACACCAACGTTCCCCTGCGCCTCTGCGAGAGCTGGATCGCCCTCGGCCCTCGCCTACCGGTACCGGTACTTCCAGCGACATGGAAAGGCGAAGAGCCCATCTTCCTTTCCTCCAACACCGCCCCGCGGGCCCGCGACTTCTGGGGCCTCGCCGATGCCAACCTCCCCCGCCTTGTCTCCGAGCAGCTTGCGGCCAGACAGTGGATGACTGACAGCAAGGGAAGCAACAGCCGCACCCAGCCTGCCATGCTGCCGTGGCGCTTCTGCCTCCGGGGCACAATGGGCAACGAGGCTGATGGCCACATCAGCCACAGCTTCTTGCAGCGCCTCGCCGACGTCGGGTGGCCACTCCGGGCCCCCAACGGCGTCGAGCTCCCCGCTTCCCGCCCCGCGCGCAGCGAGCGCCTGGGCGAGCTCGGACAGCCGCTCCTGCCCACCGTGAGGCCCCGCAGCCGCTCCCGCGGCAGCTCGGGCGCCCGCCCGGCCTTCAAGCTCTGGCGACGCAGAGCCTTCTTCTGCTTCCCTCCGTGCCAGCGCGGTCCGCGTGCCGCAAGGGCGGCTCCGCCTCCGCCAGCTCCAGCCCCAGGCCCACCCACGGGCCCGCGTGGGAGGCCCGCTCGACCGCCGGGCGCCCCGCGCCGGCAGCGAGCTCCCACTTCGGCGGCCCTCCCCCCGGGCGGCGAGGCGGGGGGGGGGGCCGCGCGAGCTCGCCAGCGAGCCCGACAGTGCAGTGACGGAGCGCCCGCGGGTGGCGACGACGCCCCACCGCCGGGCCCAAGCGGCCCCGCCGTCGGGCCCTTTGCGGACACCGCCCAGGCTCCCCTCGTCGAGCTGCCGAAGGAGGGCCTGGTGGCCGCGGCGCAGGCGTGGGCGCAGCTGGGCTTCTGCCAGGCCCAGCTCTGGCGCGACGTTCTGGGGCGCACCCCAGCCGAGCAGGAGGGTCCCAGCGAGCGACGTCGACTTCCCACGTCGGCTTCTCTCCCGCGCTAACGGGCACACGCCCAAGAAGGGCGCCAGCAAGCTGGCTGCCCGCGTGCCTGCTTCGGGGCAGCCCAACGTGTACGTGGCCGTGGCGGCCAAGGCTTTTCCTCTTGTTGCGCTACTGAAGCGTGTCAGCGACACGCGCCGGGCCATGGGTGGACAGGACGTCAGCAGGGAGTTTCTCTACCACCTCGGCTCGCCTGGCAAGCCCTTCGTTCACTCTGGCCCTGAGCTCTTCCCGCCCAGGTTCTCAGCGGACACTTTGCTGCTTGGGGCGCCCAGCGCTTGCGCGGCTGACGCAACTTCGGCCTCGACATCAAGAGGGACATCGCCCGAATCTGCACCAAGCGTCGCGGCCCTTCCTCACGCGCCCCCCAGTGGGGCGCAAAGGCCCTGGCAAGCAATGCATCCATCCTCCACAGGGCACGAGGCCGCAGCGGTGGGCAGACCCCCTGCGCCCAAAACCCGCCCACACGAGAGCGGGCCCGACGACTTCGGCGCGGCTGAGGGTAGCCCTACCGCTTCGAAGTCTCGCTCTTCGCGCGCGTCGTACAGGCGGCCGGTGTCCCGCGAGCATCCGCGACCGGCAGGCGCCCCCCGCCTTGGCCCTGCAGGCTCCGCCTGGCGCGGCAAGTCGGGCGGCGCGTCTCCGGAGGAGACCACTGCCTTCCAGGCGGCTCCCCATCGCCAAGCCAGCCGCCCTAGGGGCGGTGCCGCCGCGCACCTGGCCCGCGAGGCTGCTGGTGGCCGCCGGATCCGGCGAGCCTGCCGAGGCTAAGGACGCCCCGCATCCCAGCGCGGAACCCCGGTCTCGCTCAGGCGGCCAGCCCATCGGCAGCCGATCAGCCAGCGTACGCCCTAGGCGCTCCGGGTGGGCGCCGCAGCTTTACGGTGGCAGCGCGGCGTCCAGCGGCGGCCCGGGCCCCCGGACCTCACCGCGGCAGGCCCACGGTCCTCCGACCACAGGCCCATGGCCATCGGTGCGCGGCCTGCCAGCAGCCGCAGGGCAGTCACGCGCGCTGCTGCTCCCAGCACCTCTCCCGCGCCACCGCCACCGGCCCCTGCCCGTCATGCTGACAGCCAAGCGGCTGGGTCGCGCCTTTCCTTTGGGGACTCGCCCCCCTTCCCCCCCCACCCCCGCAGAGGTGGAGCAGGAGGAGGAGGAGGAGGAGGAGGAGGAGGAGGAGGACCAGTGCAAACCCAAGACTCATCAACGATGTTGGAATACACCCTCCCTCCAAGCTTCCTCTTCATAGGCCCCGACAAGGGTTCATTTCCACTGAGAGGCTTGCCCCGTAGGGGGACAAACGTGCGAAAATCTGGAAGCGTGCCAAAACACCGCTCTCAGGAGTCGAACGCCACAGCTTAACCTGGCTGGCACGTCTTGGTGATCCTGAATCGTGCCAGGACACCATTCCTGGGATGCGAGCGTAACTGTTGCAACGCGCGCGGCGCTACGGCGAGACCTACATTGGAAAACCAGCCGCCCTCAGTCCGTGACACTTTTGCGATTTTACCTAACAGCGAAGACTGATAGGTTTCTAGTTGACTCAAAAGAGCTCACAGATCACTCCACAGGGGGGTCCGGGCAGGCGTTGGGAGTTGCCGGCCGGGCCTGTGCCGGGCTCGTTTTTCACAAACAGTCACACACTTCGTGCTCGTCGACCTCTCAGAACCCCATTCCCAGGCCACATTCTGAATAACCGGATGCAACAGTCACACACTTGGTGCTCCTTGACCTCCCAGAACTCCATTCCCGGGCCACATTCTGGAGCCCGGAGCAACTGTACCACTTCGTGCTCTTCGAGTTCCCAGAATTCCATTCCCGGGCCACATTTTGGATGCCCGGAGCCAACTGTAGGCCACTTCGTGGTCTTCGAGTTCCCAGAACTCCATTCCCGGGCCACATTTTGAATGCCCGGAGCCAACTGTAGGCCACTTCGTGTTCGAGTTCCCAGAATTCCACTCCTGGGCCACATTCTGAATGC
>CAUYUJ010021942.1:0-77478 GCA_963575745.1 Prorocentrum cordatum | reverse complement strand
CAGGCTGAGGCTGAGGCAGGCCGAGGCTGAGGCAGGCTGAGGCTGAGGCTGCGACTGCGACTGCCGTTGCCACTGCGACTGTCATCGCGAATGCGACTACGACTGCGAGAACAGCAGAATTCTACAACTGGATTCTCATCCGAATCTTAAGGGGAATGCTTCCAGATATGCTCCTACACATCGATGTTAGGTTGCTTTGCCGGGATAATTTGCAATGCTTGGCGCTAAGGCGAGAGCCACATTTTGAAAACGACCCGCCCTTCTTCCACAAAATTCTTTACGCTTCGCGCATCCCCACCAGCCCATCTCACAGCAGCAACTCTCGCGAAGCATGCCGACAGTCGTGTTTTTCAGGCGTGTGTCCGCTTGGCCCCGCATTGTGTGTGAGTCGTTCGGGCTCCTCGTGGTGTGAGTCGTTCGGGCCCCTCGTCCTGGTGTGCGTCGTTCGGGCCCCTCCTGGTGTGAGAGTCGTTCGGGCTCCCTCGTGGTGTGAGTCGTTCGGGCCCCTCGTCCTGGTGTGAGTCGTTCGGGTGCTTCCTTGCGTGTCAGTCTTTCGGGCTCCTCGTGGTGTGAGTCGTTCGGGCCGCTCGTCCTGGTGTGAATCGCTCGGGCCCCTCCTTGTGTGTGAGTCGTTGGGCTTCTCGTGGTGCGAGTCGTTGGGGCCCCTCGTCCTTCCCTGTATGAGTCCTTCGGGCCCTTCATTGTGTGTGAGTCGTTCGGGCTACTCGTGGTGTGAGTCGTTCGGGCCCCTCGTCCCGGTGTGCGTCGTTCGGGCCCCTCCTTGTGTGAGAGTCGTTCGGGCTCCTCGTAGTGTGCGTCGTTCGGGCCCCTCGTCCTGGTGTGAGTCCTTCGGGTGCTTCCTTGCGTGTGAGTCGTTCGGGGTCCTCGTGGTGTGAGACGTTCGGGCCGCTCGTCCTGGTATGAGTCGTTCGGGTGCCTCCTTGTGGTGTGAGTCGTTCGAGCTCTTCGTGGTGTGAGTTGCTCGGAGCTCTCGTCCTGGTGTGAGTCGTTCGGGCTCCTCGTGGGGCCTCTTGGGGGCCTCTTGGAGCCTCTTGGGGCCTGTTGGGGGCCTCTTGGCGGCCTCTTGGGGGCCTCTTGGCGGCCTCTGGGGGCCTCTTGGGGCCTCTTGGGGGCCTCTGTGGAGCCTCTGGGGGCCTGTTGGGGGCCTCAGGGGAGCCTCTTGGGGGCCTCCTGGGGGCCTCTTGGAGCCTCTTGGGGCCTCTTGGGGGCCTCTTGGGGGCCTCTGGGGAGCCTCCTGGGGGCTTCTTGGAGCCATCTGGGGACCTGTTGCGACCTTCTCAGAAGCGCAAATGAGCGCTGCCCCCTGAAAGAAACAAAATGACGCCAAAACCGTAGTAAAATCAATGATTTTGCTGTGAAGAAAGATGATCGCTGGCCCCTCAGAAGGCCAAAATGGGGCCGAAACCGTCGTAAAGTCAACGTTTTTGATTTCAAAGACGAGGAGGGGGGCCAAACGGTGCCCCCCCGTCGGGGCCAGAATCCTTGTGAGGGTCGTCGTTTTTTAGCCCTCCCAGGAGTCGAAAAAGACCCCTCCAACGACCCGCGGGGCCCCCTCTCCAGGCCCAGGGGGAGGGGGTAGGGGGAGGGGTAAACCCCTCCCCGAAGGGGAAGAAGGGGGGTTGGGGGGTTGAAAACAGAGAGAGCTCCCTAAACCACTCACGCCCAAAGGGCTGGTGGGATTCTTGCAATAGTTTTGTTTGTATGTGCACGGCGCCAAAGCGAGAGCCACATTTTGAAAACCACCCGCCGTTATTCCGTGAAGTTCTTGCAATTTTGTTGCACATTTTTTTTTGGCGCTAAGGCGAGAGCCACATTTTGGAAATCATCCGCCCTCAATCCGTGAATCTCTTGCAGGGTAACAAAAAAACGAATGTGCGCGGCGCTAAAGCGAGAGCCACATTTGGGAAACCACCCTCATTCAATCTTTTAACTTCTTGCGAATGTTAAAAACCAATGTGCGCGGCGCTCAGGCGAGAGCAGCCTTTTGAAACCACCCGCCCAGAATCTGCGGAACTCTTGCAAATTCTGAAAACGAATGTGCGCGGCGCTGAGGCTAGAGCCACATTTTGGAAGCAACCCGCCTTCCATCTGCGAAGTGGCTGCCAATTTCCAAGCTTCAGCATCATACATGGCGAGGAAGTCTCCAGCGAAACGCCTGGCCCGCCCTTTCGACCAGCCTCGGGGTGCGACAGGGAAGAGTTATTTCCAAGGAGAAGCAGTAGAGAGGATGACGGCGAGGAGAAGGAGAAGAAGGGGAGGAGGAGGAGATGGAGGAAGAGGAGGAGGAGGAGGAGGAGGAAAAGGAGGAGGATTGGGGCCCATTCGTCCCCTTCGTCAATGGAGGATACCCCTCAATGCAATTTCAACTTTCGGGAGAAGGGCCCTGGAGGTCTCCGGAGGTCCCCGCGAAGGTCTTAGGAGCCCCTTGGAGGCCTCCGGGGGCTTCGAGAGCTTCCTGAGGGCTTCAGACACGGGCCAGGAACGCGCAGATGCTTCAATCCTCGACTGTCGCAGGCGAGACTTCGAGTAGTAGGAGGAGGGTGAGGAGGAGGAGGAGGAGGAGGAGGAGGAAGAGGAGCAGGAGGAG
This sequence comes from Prorocentrum cordatum, assembly GCA_963575745.1. Classification (NCBI taxonomy): domain Eukaryota; class Dinophyceae; order Prorocentrales; family Prorocentraceae; genus Prorocentrum; species Prorocentrum cordatum. The sequence continues at coordinate 74,870 of CAUYUJ010021942.1, read as the reverse complement.
GAGGAGGAGCAGGATGAGGAGGATGAGGAGATGGAAGAGGAGAAGGACCAGTGCAAAACCCACGACACATCAGTGATCGGAGGTTGGGGGGTGAGAATGGAAGTGGCCCCAACCGGGAAATCGGTTTCGGTTTCGGTTCGTGTCGTGCGTGCGGGCGAGGCGAAGCTGCGCGAGTTCTTGCACTGGTAGGGGCCTTCTATTTCCAACAGGGCCGCCCCCCGAGCGCTGGGAGTGGCCCCCGGATATCCTGGCGGTTGTCCCTGCGGTTGTCCCCATGGTTGTGGTTGTCCCGATGGTTGCCCCGATCTTTGTCCCGCTGGTTGTCTCGATGTTTTTCCCGATGGTTGTCCCGATGGTTGACCCGATTGTTGTCCCGATGGTTGTCCCGACGGTTGTCCCGATGGTTGATAGATAGATAGATAGATATATCGATGTCATTAGATGTTGTCCCGATGGTTGTCTCGATATTTGTCCCGATGGTTGTCTGGATCGTTGTCCCGACGGTTGTACCGATGGTTTTCCGGATGGTTGTCCCGATGGCTGCCCCGATGGTTGTCCCGATGGTTGTCCCGATGGATGTCCCGATGGGTGTCCCAATGGTTGTCCCGATGGATGTCCCGATGGATGTCCCGATGGATGTCCCGATGGTCGCCCCGATGGTTGTCCCAATTGTTGTCCCGATGGTTTTTCCTATGGTTGCCCCGATGGTTGTCCCGATAGTTGCGCGATGGTTGTCCCGACGGTTGTCCCGATGGTTGTCCCGATGGTTGTCCCGATGGCTTTCTCGATGGCTGTCTTGTTGGTTGTCCTGATGGTTTTCCTGATGGTTGTCCCGATGGTTGTCTGGATGGTTGTCCTGAGGGTTGTCCTGATGGTTCAAAGATAGAAAAGTCGGTAGGTATACGTTCGCATTTATATCGATCGATTGATCGATGTTCAGATCGATAGATTGATATATATATATATATATATATATATATAGATGATAGAAAACATATAGGTAGGTGTATATATCCTTAGCTCGACATGTATAGATATATGGATAACCGCATGCCGATGATAATAAAGGGACCCCCCCTTCAGTGTTTAGAGTTGATTATCGTCGCCCTATACAAAATTCAAATTGGGCGGCGAGCGCTGAGGCCGAACGTCATTATCACCTCGAAACGCTATGTTGAGATAGCAACATAAACCGTATTTTATATTTGTATCTATCCCCGCGCGCGCCTGAACTTTTTTATCCCTGGGGTTGATTATCCATGGAAACTGAAGCACATGAGCTACCCTACATGAGCACTTAAAACATCGATTTTCATAAAGCGTTTGTAACTTAAAATTGATAGATTTGGAATTTTGAATTTTTCCTTTCTTCTTCTCTTCTTCTTCTTCTTCTCCTCTTCTTCTTCTCTTCTTATTATTCTTCTACTCTTCTCTTCTTCTTTTATATTTCTATCTGTCCCCACGCTCGCCTGAACTTGATTATCCCTGGGGTTGATTATCCATGGAAATTGAGGCACATGAGCTACCCTACACGAGCACTTAAAACATAAATTTTCATAAAGCGCTTGTAAATTAAAATTGATAGATTTGGAACTTTGAATTTTTCCTGTCTTGGTCCTCTTCTTCTTCTCCTCTTCTTCTTCTCTCTTAATATTATTCTACTGTCCTCTTCTTCTTTTATATTTCTCTCTGTCCCCGCGCTCGCCTGAACTTTTTTTTTTTTTTATCTCTGGTGTTGATTATCCATGGAAATTGAGGCACATGAGCTACCCTACACGAGCACTTAAAAACAATTTTTATACAGCATTTATAAATTAAGATTAATAGATTTGGAACTTTGGATTTTTCCTTCTTCTCTCTCCTCTCTTACTTCGAGATTATGCTGAGGTCTGCTGGGCTACTTTTATTATCTCTCCCTGAACCCCGAACTTTATTATCCCCTAGTGTTTATTCTTACGGGCATGAGGTTAGATGGTTAGAAGGGTGTCGTGAATCGAGAATGCGATATATAGGTCGATCGATAGATGGGTCGCTGTGCTTGACACTAGAGAAGTCGAAGAAACCACCAAAGAACCCAAGCCATCGCAAGTCGACAGCCTCCCCCTCCCCCCCTCCGACCTCCTTCTGTAGGGTGGTCATATCGATAGATGTGTCGATTCCTAGATAAGACTAGCATATTGATAGAGTGATAGATAAGTGAAATCGCCATATAGGTTGGTATTTTTTATACTAAAATTTATGATGGGTCTATACGTTGATATCTTGTTTTTTAGAGATGTAGACACTTAAATATATAGCTCGATAGATTTACCAACCCATAGATCTATTTACTTGTGTATACAGTGATGTGTTAGGCGTCTTGCTATACATATACGTTTACACATGTGGTGATCGATATACTTAGATATACATAGCTAGACGTGCTGGCATCTATTTGATTGTGTGTATGTGGGTGCATATGTATATAGGGGTAACTGTATAGATCGGCCGATAGGTACATTGATGGTTAGACATGTAGATTGATGGATACATCACGACCACCACTTCCACCACCACCACCACCATCACCACCACCACACCGTCACCATCACCATCACCACCATTATCCCGAAGGACTTTGCACTCAAGCCGTTTCGCCCTGGGGTGGGTTGCCGGCACTCAAGCCGCAACAGCATGGCGGCTCCGCGTACTCAAAGGGGGCGGGGGCCAAGCTCTGCCAGCCCTGCGCCCTACGGCGGCTCACACACAATCAGGCAGCGCTATGAGTACGCCGCGACCTCCCGCGCTGGGTTCGCAGAGTTCAGTCCCTCCTTCGTGATGACGGGCGCCCAGCTGCGCGAAGCTCTCGCGATAATCCCTGGCGTGGAGCGCGTCGCTTTGCAAGCGCCGAAGTACGCGCAGGGGAATGCTTCAGCTGGGCACTACATCCAAGGACACGTCTTGGTCTTTTCATCCTTGGGCGGGTCAGGTTCTGCCAACCGTCCAGTGGAGTTCGAGGCCACTCGTAACCAGCACTCGCGGGACTTGAATTTTCACCGTTCACGGTGACGGTGATGTTGAAGGACCCGCCGCAAGATATGGATGCGGAGGCGTGGCGGATTCTATTCGCAGCTGTGAAAGGCAAGGAAATTTTGCCACAGCACGTCCGCCAGTATATGGAGAAGAGCTCTGCGCGACACCGCGGGGCGGTTGTTGCCGCGGCTGCTGTCTTACCGCGGGCAGGGCAGCCTGACAATCTGCAGATGGCAGGTGGGGCGGCTGCTCCAGGCTATCCCAGACTTGAGCGGGAGTCCACGGTTGAAGCGGTTGACCTGATTCTGACCTGACGCGGTGCGGACCCCGGGGCGCCCCTCAAGAAGCTTCATTGGCCTGCTGCTGCCTGGGACAATGGAGGCACCACGGGCGCACCTCCGGCACCAGTCCAGGCCGTTCAGCATACCGATTGAGTAGTGAGACTCGTGGACGACCCGCTCACCCACTGTCAGGGACGCGACACAGGACGGGGGCACACGGACATGGTGGCCCTGCTCGCTGAGATTCCACTTGCATTCGACTCCCCGACTAGACTGGAGCCAGTCCTCGAGGGAAAAAATCCCTGGGAACTGGCGGCAAAACTTGCAGGACCACACCCCATTTCGGAGGCGGGTCCTGGCGTGGTCCGATTGGGCCTCGAGCTCCCCCCCTCGAGACAGGCCCGCACCTGCCCCGATCGAGCCTCCGAACTCAGGACGATCCGAGCGATCGAGGACCCTGCAAACGTGAGACAGGATGACTCCACTGCGCTGGTGCACGAGGGTTCCGCGGGCATCTGCTGCACCAGGAGGAGGAGGAGGAAGAAGAGGAGGAGGATTAGGGCTTGATTGTCACTGGAGAATCCCGCCTCCTATGAGCGCTCCAGGGGGAGGAGGAGGAGCAGGATGATGAGGAGCAAAGGGAGAAGGAGGAGGAGGAGGAGGCCTCCTATTCCTTCCCCCCCAGACCCTTTTGCGCGCCTTGGGGTTGGAGGTTTGTTGAGAAGGCGTTGGTGTTCACAACTGGGGTCTGACTTGGAGGCGGTTTGGCCACCAGCCTTCCCCCACAGGCATGGAAGGCATCGAAGGAGGAGGAGCAGGAGAAGGAGGAGGAGAGGAGCAGGAGCAGGAGGAGGAGGAGGAGGAGGAGGAGGAGAAGGAGGCGGGGGGCACACAGCAGGCGGGGGGCGGGTGCACAGCACCTGCCTCACCTAACTCCCCTTGTAGCCTCTGTGGGCCTTGCCGCCCTTCGGTCGTTCCTTCTGCCTTGACCTCTTGACTGCCTGACCCTCCCCCCCCCAGCGCAAGCCCGGTGGAGGGTCACCGAGATGGCCTCGCAGCACAGATGGGTGTATGGTCCGCAGCCTTCGGGCCTCATGGAGGAGCACGAGGAGGAGGAGGGCGTATGGTCCGCAGTTTCGGGCCTCATGGTGGAGCACGAGGAGGAGCACGAGGCAGAACGCCACGAGCACCGCTTCTGCATGTCCCATCAGCGTCACCAGGGAGCACGACGAGGAGCGCTCGGGGGGACGGTTCCTCCTCCTCCTCCTCCTCCTCCTCTTCCTCCTCCTACTCATCCAAGGCGGAGGTGAGGGAGAGGATGAGGAGGAGGAGGAGGAGGAGGAGGAGGAGGAGGAGGAGGAGGAGGAGGGGCAAGAAACTGAGGCCGTTGCGGCTCGGGCCTCCGCCGCAACAAGGCGCGGGCCAGCAATTCGCCGAGAGGGCGCCTCGGCGCGGCAGGCCCCCCCGCGAAGCGCCGGGGGCGGACCGCGCGGGAGCCGGCCGTGGCAGGCTCGGAGCCGCGGGCGGCCCCGAGGCGACGAGAGGCTCTCCAGGCGGCCCGGGGCGGAGGGGCCCAGGGTCGAGACTCGACTCGTTCGCCCTTACTTTAAGTACCGTCGGGGCCTTGAAGAAGGAACGCTTTTCGTTGTGGAAGGGGCTCCGTGTTCCTTAATTGTTTCACAGTTTGCCTCAGGCTTTCCTTATGTTTTCCATGGGAAATCGAAGGTTAACTTATGGAAAAAAGGGGCCTCGTTCCTTATTTAGGGTTCCTCAGGTCAACGCCCCGACTGTAATGGCGAAGCGTCCTGGCGTGCCTATAGGCCTACCAAGCAGTGTTCTGAGAGCCTTTCTGTGGTTTCCGCGAAATGTTCTCAGAACAGTTCTGGCTGGGGCTGTGTTGTTTGAACGCATCGGGCTCATGTTCAAAGAACATGGTTTTTGTTTTTTGAACATTTCTGGGTTCAAAGAGCATCTTGTGGTAGGCCCATAGGGATGCAGGGACGGTCGGTCCCTGCTCAACAGAGCTCCTACGAGATGAGAGGCTCAATCCCGGCGTTTTTCTTGCCCCTCCCGGTACTGATACGTCCGTTCCACGTGTTCCTCGCCAGGCTTCTGCGCTGCGCAGCGATGGGATCGACCATCTGTGTGTTGCGCCGCTCCTCTCGCCTCTCCCAACCCAAGGTCAAAACACGGCCCTGGGGTCATCAGACATGGACGTGGTCCTGAGGCCGTGAGACGGGGTCGGGACTTCTGGGGCCGAGCGTTGAAGAAATCACATGAGTGACGCAGAAGAACGGGGCTGTCTTCGCCGACATTCGCGCGTAGGCTGTCCGCGTAAGCTCGCGCGGAAGTGCCCCCGCGCTGGCAGCCCTCGTAAGCCACCGCGTAAGAGTCAACCCGCATGGTAAGGATGTGCAACTTTCCCAAAGGAACCCTGGCATCCTTGCCCTTTCGGCCCATACTTAGCGGCTTTCGCTGGCCAGCCTCGGTCAAAAAACATCAGCATGGCCCTCCAAGGCCCTTGCCTCCTTACCGCGCGTCCTTACGATACGGGCCGACTGTATCGTCGCATGTCTGGGGTGGGGGGGCGGCAGGCGCCCGGGTTCGCAGGAGGCACCATGGGTGCGTGCAGCCTCGCCGTGCCCGGGCGGGGCCGTCTCGGGGGCAACAAACGTGTTGGGGGGACGGCGCAGAGGGGGCCCTCCCTCCTGGCCCTGGCTGGGAGGGGGTGTGCAGTCCAGACGCCGAAAGGACTCGGCACCGCTCGGACGTGTGCATTTTTCGAGGAGGCCACATGCGAACCGTGCCTCACCACCCCACGAGTTCTCCGGGGGGAGGTGTGGTTCGCTTCGCTCGGGACCTCCCGAGTGAAGCGAATCCTACTTCCCCTCGTAGAAATCGTGTGACGGTGGGGTAAGGTTCGCATGCGGCCTCCTATTCTCTTTGCGAGGATCATCGAGGAGCATCCTTGATCATCTAGCAGCAACGAGCACGCGCGATACCGAGCATTTCACGGGGAATGGGCGTCCGAGCGTTGGCAAGATGAGGAGCAGGTTCTGGTTTGGAAGAGGCTCGCCGTTTCTCAGCGCTCTTGGGGGCCAGAAGTGGGCTTCGTTCCTTATCCATGGCCACCGCCTGGAGGATCGAGCTCCGGGGGCCCTGGCAGGCGGTGGGTCTGGATATGTTCGGCCCCCCTGTGGACACAATCTGTCCATGTCCACCGCCCGCTCGGGGTCCAGGACGTCGGTCCCCCAGGCGGCGGATGCGGATATATCCCCGCCTCGTACCCATTAGCTTCCATTGTCGTAGCAGCTTGTCTGCACACCGTGCCAGCGCCCAGGATGTCCATGGCCTGGCAGCGTGCGTAGTGTACAGGTGCCTTCTGCGCTCGCAGGTATAACATCGCTCCCGGAGGGCATGAATAAACATCATGCTGGAGGAGGTTGTCCCTCGATTTCGGCCTTCCGAGGACCATTTTCGGGGCTCAAAGCCGTCAGAACGCGGTCTGGAGTGGAAACTGGCATGGAACCTAGGAGGGGTGTGGGAAATAATGTTGAGCGGATTTGGATTTGGAAGGAGGGGCGTCATTTCAGGATGTTGCTGATGAGGAGGACGAGGAGGCCGTTTTCATGTTTTTATATTGTATTTTCGGATGTTTTGAAATTTCCCCGCAGGGCTCGACCTAAGTTGCATTACTTGGCGATTGCGAAGGCTTTGCGGCCGGTGCCGCCGACCCTGAAGGGGAACGACGACGGCGACGACGACGACGACGACAGCCACAATTAACATATCCAAAAAGCTATGGAATTGGAGGGAGGAGCAAAAGGGGGACGGAGGAGGTGAAGGGGAAGGGGAAAAGGAGGGAGGAGGGAAGATTATTAGGAGGAGGAGGAAGAGGAGGGATGAGGAGCTGGATGGCGGAGGCTTCGCCATGTATTCGCCATCTACCAGGATGGGGGTGGTGTGTCAACACCAAGACAAAGGGCAGCGCGGCAACCACTTTCCTGTGTATACACCGTCGGGTTGCCAACACCTATGGGAAATCTACGATTTCTGTTGTTGAGGCACTCTTGGGACTGCTCCTGGAGGCCTCCTCGAGCGTCTTGCAGGATTCTTGGGCCGTCTGGAGGCCGTCCAGGCGTCTTAGACAGATCGGTCGGCACTTCGGGGCCATCGTGGGCTATCCTTGGGAGCTTTTGGGGCACTCTTGGCCCGTCTTGAGTTTTTTTTTGCAAGCCAGGAGTCCCCAGAGGGGATGCGTATCTGACCCGGGACCCCGGGTCCAGACCCGGGTCCGGACCCCGACCCCCCCCCCCTCCCGGCGGGGGAGGGATCAAAGGGAAGGGACTTCCTTCGAGTGTATATATGACGACGCTGGTCAATTTCGCTTTGGCTGACGCGATTTTGGAGGAGGGCCCATGAAAGGAGAGAGGAACGGCGACGGGCACAGGGACAAGAAATCACGACGGAGACGACGGTGAGCGAATGACGGCGACGACGACACGAACGGAAAAGCCCCTCACACACGCCGACAGGGTCGGCGGATTTCGTGGGCCGTGTTCGCTTCGACTCCGCTAGGACAGGCGGAACGAAGGCAAAACGAGGGAAAGCGACAGCACGAAGATGATAAAACACAGCTCAGCCTGATCCCTGGATTTCCGCGCGCCTTCTTGCGATCTTAGTCTGCTTATGCAAGTTTTCGGACGTGTTTCGGAGGTCTCCCCCTGTGTTCGGAGGCTCCCCGGGAGGTTGAGTCTGCGCTGAGCCTGACCATGGTCGGTGCAGGTGGACGGTTGGCGTCCCTCCCAGCTGTGGAAGGGGGCATACGGTCGGGATCTTTTCGACCGCGCGTCGCCCGGGAGGCCCCGGCGAGACGCTATGTCGTTCGAGTGGATAGCGTGTCGCTCCGCTCCGTTGGGCGGGAGGCTCGAAAAAGGCTCGGGACCTTGGCGCCCGGAGACCGGGAAGTGGACAGCGGGTCGCTCTGGAACGTGGTGGGCCAGAAGCAGCGGAGCGGCACGTTGTCCAAAGTTCCCGACCGTAAGGGGGTCGGGGCGACGGGGGGGCACAGTGGGTATTTAATTTGCGTTCGCCATTGCAGTTGGCGTTCAACGCAGCGGCGGTGTGATAAATAGGAGTTTGATTCGATGCAATTCAATCGGGTAGCACGTGTTAATTTCAGCTCCGTTCTGCCAACCTCGGCTCACTCACAGTAGGGCAGCTGTACGTATGCAATATGGCAATACGCTGATTCGTTTGAATCGAGCATTCGCTGGTTTTGACAATGATTAAGGTTCTCCACCGAGTGCGTCGAAGCCAGTCCCCTTTCGCATTGAGATCCTCTTGAGGGTCCCGTCCCATCCGTAATTCTGCGGTCGGCCTCACCTCCCTTCGGAGGTTGCTAGAGGTGACCCTGGCCCACGGTGCCCCCGCCCTTTCGCGCCGCGCCAGCGACCGCGGGGCGGCGAGCGACTGCGGGGGCAGCCGAGGGGCCGAGCGACCGCGGGGCGGCGGGCGAGCCTGGGGCGACCATTGCAGCCGACGGACATGCGAAAATAAACAAAAACACATAAAACGATGGAATGGGGCCAGCCGAGGGGCCGAGCCACCGAAAGGCTGCCAGTGCGATCGACGGACAAACGAAAACAAGCCAGAACAACCGAAACCAGCCAGGGAAGGGGCCATCCGAGGGGCCGAGCGACCTAGCGCTATAGCGCGCCGCTAAGACAGGGCCCGAACATTTGCAATCTACTTCTTGTAATTGCTTTTGCTGTTGCTTTTTTTGGGCGGCCCCGAACGCAATCTACTTCTTCCGCCTTCCTACTTCATGTTTCTACCTACTTCTTCCGACCGGTGGGAAACCCTTTGGAGATCTGTGGAGATCGTGACGGGTGCTGCGCATGCCACCTGCAGACCTCCCTGGAGAAGAAGAGTCACCCTGGACCCGGCCGCCCCTTGCAGCACCCGGGGCCCGGAGGTCCACCCTGCCAGGCCTGGAGGAGCCGAGCCGAAGAGCCCGTCTTGTGCCCGGGTCGGCTGGTGATCGTGGGCGGGGAGCACATCCGCAGCCATGGCCTCCCGGGCCAGGGCCCCGGGCCGAGACACCGTGGATGCGGGGCCGAGTGCTCGCGGATGTCCCGCGCGGCGCGCCTCCATGCGGCCGCGTGGCCCACGGGATCGCGCCCAGGAGAAGAGACCGGGAGAGGGCGCGAGTACGGATACGTTCGCCGTGCTTGGCCCCCTCTCGGAATCGGCGAGCGGGCGCCGGGCGCGAGGAGAGCCGCGGAGGGGCTCGCTCCGTTGCACCACGTCGATGTTGGTCGGTCAGGGGGAGCCGCGGAGCTCGGCGTGTGGACGCCCCAGCTCCCCACAGGCTGGGAGGCCGGGGCGTCTTTATTTACACATTGTTCATGTCTAATTCTTCGGGAGTTCTTTGATTTTTGTTGGGGGCCAAGATCCTTTGATTTCTAATTGTTCTGTCCTGGGCCTCTTGCTGGCCACTAGGGAGCCAGGAACAATTAGAAACGAGCACACGTAGAACTGAGCACGAGTAACGACGTGTACACCGAGCTCCGTGGCCGACTTGACGTCTTGGTGTATACCGTATACTTCGAGCCCCTCCCGAGCTCACGCCGACCTTTCTTGCCGCAGTGTTTCCCGAAGGTTCCTCCCCCCCCCTCCCCGCGAGGGCGCATGCGGGCGCACGGGCTGGCCCCGGGCTGGACCGGGTCTGCGGCCTCCTCGCTCGACTCAATCAACAGCGAGGTGGAGCCGGCGCCAGCGCCGCCCGAAACTGCCGTCGTCGTCGTCGTCGTCGTCGTCGTCGTCGTCGTCGTCGTCGTCGTTCGGCATCACCCCGATCACGTGAAGACAGTCAAAGTGGACGATCTAATCACATTGATACAGCTTGTTGGCAGCATCGGGCTCACGCGTCATCTCTGCGGGGACTGCTCTGAGCCAAGCTGGCTACTAACGACGTGCATGCAGCGGGGTAGTGGAGCATGGCCGCAACACGTGCGCAGGAGGTCGTGACGGGCAAAGTCCAGGCCCCAGCCCTCCCGTCCTCCGCCTGGGTTTCCTCTAGGGGTGCGTCGGCATCGCAAAGGGGCGACGCGCGCGCTCCTCGGGAATCTCACAGCTCACTCTCGGTGGTGGGCGCTCTTTGGCCATGCCGCCCGTCTAGCGATGTGCTGTACCACGTCTCCGCGCCTCCAAGGGGGGCCACAGCATGTCCAGCTGCGCCCCAGCTGTCGTCGTCGTCGTCGTCGTTCTCGCCGGGGTTGCTTTGCTGTTCTCTGCTGCTTCCGGGACCTCCGGGAGGGCCTCCCGGGTGCCCCTGGAAACGTCCCGCGGAGCTTCCGGCGGATCCGGAAACATCGCCAGGGGGCCTCTGGTGTTCGTCATTTTCGGCATCCCTTGGGTCGTCTTCGGGCCATCTTGGAAGTCACTGGGGTTTCTTGGGCCGTCGGAAGCTCGAACAGCGGATATGCCAAACGTTGTTCGAACACGGAACGAATGGGCCATCTCAGAAGGCCTCCTGGAGCCCTCTTGCGCCGCAGCGGGGGCTTCTCGTGCCGTCTTGAGGCCAGCTGAGGCCGTCTTGGGGTCATTGCGGGCTCTCCTTGGGGTCCTTGGGCCACTCCGCAGAAATCGGCATATCCTCGGAACACTAATAACACTCGGTGCTTAGACTGGTCGAAAAACCGATTCGAGCCTGAACGGCACAAAGGCATGCATGACCGTAGGATTCAATCTGATTCAAAATCTTCCATGTACCAGGCAACAAGGGGCGAGCCATGCATAGATAAAGAGAGACAGAGAACACTAGGGCTTCTGGCTCATATTGCCGCATATCGGAATGCAAAAGGCAGAAGGCGGACGGGATGGGATTCTGAGAGTCGGCAGCCCATTGGCAACATCTGTTTCTTGCTTCGTTTCTTCTTACAGCACTCATGCAATGTTGTCATCTTTTCAGTGCAATTTGATTCCATCTGAGTGTATCTGCCTTGGAGGAATGGATGCGCGGAGGAAGACAGTATGCACGCTTCTCCGTGAAACTGGTGCAATGGTTGGCAACTGCGGCTTCCGAGTGGAAAGTTGTCCTCTTAGCAAAGCGTGGTGGTTATTAAACAAGTTGGTGCAATCAACCGCTAGCTCGAGAAAAACAATGAAGAGGTGACGAGGAAGATGGAGGATACATGCAAGACTAGACAATACCTTGGCAATTGCTGTCTGCCGATGAGATTTGTCTTCTATGACATAGCACGGTCTGTGTCATTCTGTCAAGGGTGGATCATCATGGAACTAATCAGGATGATGATGGATGGGAGAGACAATACAAGGCAATAGTTTGGCAACTGTTGCCTCCTGCGGGGGTGGCGCTCCAACTGTTACCTCCTGGTGAAATGGGCGTCGTATGTGTGCGCGCAGTGATTATTACAAACGGGTTCGTCTAGTCTGGACAATCTCGGCTTCAGGTTCAATATGGTTGAATCGCTGCCCGGGGGATGTAATTCCATATGGGTGGATTAGCCTTCCGAGAGTGGATGTGCGGAGAAATGTAGTACGCAATCAGCTTAACGATCCTGAAGCAACGTTGAGCAATCACGGTTTTCGAGAGGAACGCGTCCTCTTAGCATAGCACGGTGGCTGTTGAGTCAGTTCGGTGCAATCAGCCGCTGAGTGGAGGATATCAATGAAGAGGAGTGTGTGTGGGGAGGAAGGATGATATGTACCAGGCAAGACTTTGCCTTCGCAATTGCTTTCTCCTGTTTAGATTGTTATTCTATGGTCTGTCACTGTGTCTGTGAAGCGATCAGACGCAATCGTGCTCCCAAGGGCGGATCATAGTGTAAAGAGGCAGGAGGACGATGGATGAGAGAGACAAGGGAAGGCAACATGTTGGAAATGGTTGCCTCCTGCGGGGGTGGCGCTCCAACTGCTACCTCCTGATGGAATGGACGTCCTCTGCGTGTAGCGCAGTGGTCATTGCAACCAGGGCCGTCGAATCTAACCAGCCGCGGTTCCAGAATCAATCTGGTTAAATCACCCCCCGGGGGAGGAGGCGGAAGGGTGCATAATCATGCGCTGCTTGGCTGACTGCCCGCGGGCGTGTAGGAAGCTTCGACAGTGAGGCGGGGGTTCCAACAAAATCACAAACCAAAAAGACCAGCAAAAACAACAGACAGGTCCCCCAAACACAAAGCATCAAGGGTCCGACATCTAATCTCGGTGATCGGACGTCTGCGCCAGCATGCATTCCGAAACCGTTGTTTGTTTTGTTTTGGGACCCGTCGACGTTTTTTCTGTTAATTGTTGACGCTTCGCGAATCCCCACCAGCACCTTACTGGGATACCTTGCGGACATGGACCCTTCGGCCCTAGCTGACGGCACCATCAACTCCCTGGCACAGCAGGACCTAGTCTAGACCGTCACCAGTGCAGCAGCGACAGCAAACTCTCCCGCAGCATACTGGCTGGACAGGCGCAGCGATGCAGCAGAGGCCTCCCTCCCAACCGGCAGAACCCTGGGACTGGAGATGCAACAGGGCTACACCCCCAGGCTGGCGCGCGAGGCTCCCGGCAACGAGGGAACAAAGGTCGCGCCCCAGTCCCAAGCCACAACGGATGAGCAGGACAACGCCGTGCAGGCCTGCAGGACAGAGGCTGAGCCGCGGGAGCCCAGGGGCCCCGCGTCGCCAGATTGGGGCGATGACTCAGGGACCGCAGCCGCAACGGCTAAGGACAGAAGCCCGAGCGCGAGCCCAAAGCCAGCTGCCACGGAGGACGAGGACGAAGACCCCTTCGGTGCATTTTCAAAGGCACCTCCCAGCAGCTCCCCATGGTCGCCCTGCGCGCGGACCATCGATAAGAACGCGGCCAAGGAGCTCCAGAGGGCCAAGGATGACGCCGCACCGGCCAGCGCATCGTCCCGGGACCACGTGGGGGCCAGAGCAGACCGCGTGCCCACCCCATCTCCCTGGTGCCAAGGGCGCGGCCGCCCAGTCTCTGAAGACACAGGGGACGGGAAAGGGCGCGCCGCCAAGTCACCAAGGTGGAACCCAACGCGTCCGGAGCTGAGCAAGGAACCTTGGACGAAGACCTCCATGATTTCACGGGCGGCGGCACCATGTACAAATGCTCCTTGGCAGCCGCGAACTTGGACAAAGATGAAGCCATGCAGGCCAAGATCGCGCGCCTGCAGAAGACGCTAGGAGCGCCTTCAACGCTTTATGGCACGCGTGGTCCAAGCGCGCTGCTCTGAATCAGGACGCCAAGGGAGGCTAGAAGAACACCCCCCTACTCAACACACCCGAGACTTGCTCGGACTTCATGAAAGCCTGTTGTCGCGCTGGTTACGACGCGTACCAGATGGATCATGAACGCGAACTCGGAATAGACTGGGTCGGCATTCGCCGCAAGCACATGAAGTCCTCCGAGCGGTACGACGCCCTCGCACAGCCCCCCCGCGCACCTAGCAGCCGCGACACGCCGGCACCCTGGTCAGCAGAAGCCCGCAGGGGCGGGCGACCAGCGGCACAGGCCCCCTGGGCAGCCGCCAAGCCATCGGGTGTCCCCGATCAATGGCGAGGCTGGCAGGGTTGGTCCTCATGGGGGCGTCGCGACACCCCATGGACGGACTCCGAATGGAAAGGAGGAGGCAAGCGATACTCTCCGCGCGAAGACCACCGCGACTCTGAATAACGAGGCCGCTGGTGGGCCAAGAGCGACTCCGCAGCCTAAGGACGATTCGCTTCCGCCATCGGGTTGCAGGCCGTGGCGATCCTCACCGTCCAGGCGCGCCCGCCACCTCAGCGACGTCTCCGGGTCTTCCCCACCACATCCCGCCATCCTTGGCCCCGACTGGGCCCGTTTCACCTCGCTGCGCCCGGCCCTGGCCGTAATGCCCGGGGCCGCCCTCCGCTGGGGCGGGGGCTCCCCCTCCTTCTCCCTGGCGCAGCTTAGCTAGACAGCCTTCGCTGGTTAGAGGCGCGTGGGCAGCGCGCGCCCCGTCGCTCGCCCGCTACCCTTTCGGGCGGGCGCCCGACGCATCTCACCCCCACTTGCGCCCTTGGGCCACGACTGGCTCACGTCTGCAGAGGCCTCGGCCACCCTGGAAACGGCTGCCCTAAGATGGCAGACGGCCCCCGCGGCACCCCGGACAGGAGAGGAGCCGTCCAGCTACCCCTCCCTCCAGACTGGATGCATGCACGGGTAAGGCCCGGCGTGGGCCTCAGTTTTGGCGCGCCACAGGCGTAGGGTTGGATCAGCCCGCCACTGGGGCAGGGCGGCCGCGCAGCAAGAGAAATCAGCTCCGTACCGTTGCAATCGTGCACTCTGAGACGGAGAGACGAGGCAGCCGTTAAGAGGCTGGCCACTCGCGCTGCGGCAGGTGCGGCCCCCCTGGACCATCTCATCCCTGAGCAGCCGTTAGCTGCGACCCTGGTATCCCCGGCGCGTTGGCAGGCGTTGCGAGACCTGCATTGCTGGCGGGCCGACGGTACCGATTGCATTCGGCCCATTGCAGGCTGCGCCTACCCTGGGGATGCGCCGCCCTCTTCTCCCAACCCTGAGCAGCCGTTAGCTGCGTCCCTGGATCTCGTACCCAGGCTCGGCCCTTCCCACGCCCCCCTTCTTCGCCAGGTGTCCTTGGTGTGCCCCTCCACCTGGAGGGCCAGTGATGTCTGTCCCCACCGGCCCTCCCCTCGGATCCCTCCCAGGCAGGGCGGGCTGCCGGGTTCGCGTGCCCTTGGATCGCGGGGGTGATCGTTCTTTGTGCAGCTCATCCCTGGATTATTTTGCCACGCTGGCGATGTTCATCCCCGCCAGCCTGGCCAGTCACATTCAGTGCGACGTTCACCACGCCTTGACAGCAGGTGACTGGGGCCAGGCCCTCAGGGTTCACCACAGGGCAAGCGCCCCACGTGCTCGGGATGGTGGGCCTTGGGAGCCCCGTGGTCGCTTCGGAGTGGTTCAGCCTTCCGGCAGACGCTGCGCTTCCCCTGGGCCCATTCCAGCCGCTCAGGCAGGTTTTCGACGTCACCTCGGCAGCTTAGCCCACCTAGCTTGCATCACCGTTGGTACGGCCCTGGACTTGGCGCCCCGCTGGCGACTCGTTCATCGTTCACCTCGCCTGTGCGACCTCCAGGCGTGTGAGGCGTGTAGGCATCTACGCGTACGTCCTCGGGTTCTCTGAGTAGTTCACGCCGCGCGGCGTTCACACAATTCCTCGCAATTTGCCAGACTGCACGTTGCCCGAGCTTCCCTGGGTGCCGTCAGCCTGTCAGCCTCACCGCGCGGCACAGCAGTTGCTTTGTGAGCTGGCCCGGCCGGCCTGCGGCGCGCCCAGTAGCTAATAAGGCGTGTTTCCGCGCCCAGGACAGCTTCTGACTCCGCCTGCGCCTTCGCTCGCGGGCGCGACCGAAAAAGAATCCCCACCAGCCCATCCAGAAACGATGCCCAGAAGAATTGCCTCGATCAGGGAAGTGGGCAGCACGCAGAGCAAGCAATTATGAGACATCGTGGGATATCTTGCGCCATCTTGCAGGTCATTTTGGGCCTTCCTAGGCGCTATTGATCTTAATCGGTGCCCCCCCCCAAGACGTCAACATGTGGCAAACAACTGTCGTAGAATCAATGATTTGGCATTCTCGCCGAGACCTCTTGGAGCATCTTGGGTGCCTATGGGGGGTCTCTTGGGGCCTCTTGGGGGTCTCTTGGGGGCCTCCTGGGAGCCCCTTGGGGGCCTCTTGGGGCCAACTTGGGGGCATCTTTGGACCTCTTGGGGCCTCCTGGGCGCTTCTTGGGGCCATCTTGGAGGAGATCGATCGAACAAGAGGGGAGCATTAATTACGCTCCCCACCAGGAGCCCCAAACGAGGCCAAAATCTAGGTAACACCAGTATTTGGGCTGCCGCGCCGGGGCCGTTTTGGCATTCTCGCCGGGGCCTCTTGGAACATCTTGGGAGCCTCTGGGGGGTCTCTTGGGGCCTCTTGGGGGTCTCTTGGAGGCCTCTTGGGTGCCTTTGGGGGGCCTTTTGGGGCCGTCTTGGGGCCTCCTGGGCGTTTCGTTGGGCCATTTCGCCCTCCCCCCCCCCAGGAGCCCCAAATGGGGCCAAAACCAAGGTAAACCCAATGATTTGTGGCTTCCTCGCCGAGGCCGTTTTGGACGCCCCGACGACTCGCGAAACCCCTTGTCCAGGTCCATAGGGAGGGGGTAGGGGGAGGGGTCAAGAGTCTCCCTCCCCGCCCGCAAGCCGTCTCGCTCACTCCCACCCGCCCCCACAACACATACGTAGCACCCGGGCCTGGCCCGAGCCGCAGCATATTCAGCAGTCGTCTTTGGATGGGCAGCTACTGGGGGCGAATCCGCCGCCGCCGCCGCCGCCGTCGCCGCCGCCGCCGCCCGCCGCCGCCGCCACCGCGCCGCCGCCGCCGCCGCCGCCGCCGCCGCCGCGCCTCGCCGCCACCCCTGCCGCCGCCTCCGCCACCCGCCGCCACCGCCGCCGCCACCGCCGCCGCCGCCGCCAGCCGCCGCAGCCGCCGCCGCCGCCGTGCTGTTGTAGTGTTTTTGACAGGGATGGTGGGGGGAGGCCGCATCAGCCGTCGCAGCCGCTGTCGCCACCGGTGCCGCTGCCGCCGCCGCTGTCCGCCGCCGCCGCCGCCGCCGCCGCCCCCGCGGCCGCCGTCGCCACCGCCGCCGCCACCGCCGCAGCCGCCGCAGCCGCAACCCCCGCCGCAGCCGCCGCCGCCGCCGCCGCCGCCAAGTGTACTCTGCATTGTTTTTGGCAGGGATGGTGGGGGGATGCCGCATCGGGTTCGTTGCGCATGCTCCGAATTTGGAAACAGGGTGTGTTTTGTATTGTTGTTGTTGACAGGGATGGCCGGGGGGGGGGCGGCGCATTGACTTTGGTTGGCTCCCAGTCGCCTGGGGGAGGGGGTGTCTATTAATAGGGGGAGGTGAAAAACCCATCCCCAGAGGGGAAGACCGAGGGGTGGAAGAGGAAACGTTCTAAACCACCCAGAGGGCTGGTGGGATTTACCCCACATCCTGAGTGGGGCTCTTGTTTTCCAAGAACACCCTCTCCTTCTCTTTCTCCTTCTCCCGCTTCTTGTTCCACATGCCATCGCAAAACCACACATACCACATCAGATCATACCATACAATACCACAAGATATCAGGCAACATCATATCATCGGATTTCGCACCCCTCCCACCCCTCCAGGGCGGCCCCGCCCGAGCGAGGACAGTATGCGGATACCATGTGATTTATCAGGTTTCGTGCCCCTTCCACCCGTCCAGGGAGGCCCCGCCTGAGCGAGGACAGTGTTCGCATTCGGATACCATGTGATTTATCAGGTTTCGCGCCCCTCCGACCCCTCCAGGGAGGCCCCGCCTGAGCGAGGGCAGTATTCGCATATCATGTGTTTTGTCAGGTTTCGCGCCCCTCCCACCCTTCCAGGAAGGCCCCGCCTGAGTGAGGACAGTGTTCGGATACCATGTGATTTATCAGGTTACGTGCCCCTCCCACCGCTCCTCCCACCCCTGCAGGGAGGCCCCGCCTGAGCGAAGACAGTCTTCGGATACCATGCGATTTATATGATTTCGTGCCCTACTCACCCTTCCAGCGAGGCCCCGCGTGAGCAAAGACAGTATTCGGATACCATGTGATTTATCAGGTTTCGCGCCCCTCCCACCTTTCCAGGGAGGCCCCGCCTGCGCGAGGACAGCTTACGCATTCGCATACCATGTGATTTATCAGGTTTCGTGCCCCTCCCACCCCTCCAGGGAGGCCCCGCCTGAGCGAAGACAGTATTCGGATACCATGTAATTAATTAGGTTTCGTGCTCCTCTCACCGCTCCTCCCACCCCTCCAGGGAGGCCCCGCCTGAGCGAAGACAGTATTCGGATACCATGTGATTTATCAGGTTTCGTGCCCCTCCCACCCCTCCAGGGAGGCCCCGCCTGAGCGAGGACAGTATTTGCATACCATATGCTTCATCAGGTTTCGTGCCCCTCCCACCGGCCCTCCCGCCACTCCAGGGAGGCCCCGCCTGAGCGAGGACAGTATTCGCATACCATGTGATTTATCAGGTTTCGTGCGATGGCCATGCGAGGAGGAGGAGGAGGAGGAGGAGGAGGAGGAGGAGGAGGAGGAGGAGGAGGAGGAGGTGGAGGTGGAGGAGGAGGAGGAGGAGGATCATGTTTGGGCATGCGCCGAAGGCCGTCTACAGCCCCACGCACCCGCAATTACCATTGTCATCCTCGCTATTGTCTGCCTTTCCTCTTCTCCTTCCTCTTCTCCTTCCGTCCCACTGTATCGGCTTTCCTGCTCTTGCTCGCCCCAAAAGCTTCTCTGCGCTGCACAAGAGCACGCTGCCGACCGCAGTTTTCGTTAAATGCCGCAGGTTTCGTGCCCTCCCGTGTCTCCAGAGATGCCTCCCCTGAGCGAGGAGGGTGTTCAGAGACCGTGCTGCCTCCTAGGTTTCGTGATGTTTTAGAACTGTTGCCGCTTTCGCGACACTGGGTGACTCCGCTCCCTGTTCCCTCTTCAATCCTTCCCCGTCCGCCTCTCCATCCTCTCTCCGTCCACCCTCACTGAATGCAGTGCAATGCGATTGCGCTGCAACGTAATTGCATCTCAATGCAATGCAATGCGATTGCACTGCAATGCAATGCAATGCAATGCAATGCAAGACACAACAGACAACGCAGCATCCGTATGAGCAGACCTCCAAAAAGCGGTGGGCCCATGGATGGACCCATCTATTCCCCCTACCTCCAGAGTTTAGGGATGCTTCTTGGGGTGTGTTCGGGGACCTCTTGGGGACCTCTTGGGGCATCTTGGGGGACTCTCGGGGGCCCCTCGGGGGCCCCTTGGGGGCCTCTTGGGAGCTCCTGGGGGCCTGCAGGGGGCCCCTCGGGGCCGAGGGTTCGAACTGTCCGTTCGGGTCCCCCTTCTGGGCCCCCTCCTGGAGCCGTCTTTGAGGCCTCTTGGGCCATCTTTGGCGCCTTTGAGGCCGTCTCGGGCCCTCTTAGGCTCTGAGGCCGTCTGGGAGCGTCGGGATGCCGAAACGGCGAGAAGGCCACAAACTTTCAAAAACCTGAGGCGAGTTAATGATTTTGGCCTCTCGGGAGGCCTCTTGGAAGCCTCTTGGGGTGTCTTGGAGGCCTCCTGGGCCGCCTGGTGGTCATCTTGCGCGTCTTGGGCCGATTCCTGGGCGTGTCGGGGCCGTCGTGGACCGGCTTCGGAGCCCCTTGGGGCCCTCCGTGCCCGTCGTGGCGCCCTCCTGGGCCCGAAGAATCACTGCGGAAAGCCGCTGGGGAGCCTAGAGGGCACGCGATAAGCCCCGGTAGATGTTCTGAATGTTGGGGTCTCGGAGGCCTCTGGGGAGGAACGCGTGGGCCTCTTGGGGGCCTCCTGGGACCCTCTTGGGGCCTCTTCGGGCTTCCCAGGGGTCTTTTGTGGGCCCCTGGGGTCCTCTTGTGCTCTTGGGAACCTCTTGGGGCCGCCTGGGAGCCTCTCGAGGCCATGGGCTCGACATGCCCATTCGGGTTTCCGTCTGGGCACGCTCTTAGAGCCGTCTTGGGGGCCTTTTGGGCCGTCTTGGAGGCGTTTGGGGCTGTCTTGGGCTCCTCTCGGGCTGTTTTGGGGCCCTCTTGGAGGCCTCTTGGGCCGTCTTGGGACGATCTTGAAGGACTCTTGGGCCGTCTTGGAGCGGCGGGAAGCGGAAAAGGGGAGAACGCCCAACTGTTTCAAACACCAATGGAAAATTACTCCGACGGAAGGACCCCGCATGATAATCTGTTTAGCTTTCCCTTATCCCTTTCCTCCCGGCCATGGCAAACACCCTCGTATCGCCCTCTCCTCTGCCATTTTTTCCTCTTCTTCTATTTCCCCCCCCTCCTTCTCCTCCTCCTCCTCCTCCTCCTTCTCCACCTCCTCCTCATCATCGCCCTCCCCATACCCCTTCCGTCCTCATCCTCCTCCTGCCTCTTTTCCACGTGCACGTCCCTTTCCCCCCGGTCGGGGGAAGCAAGTCGATTTTCCTCGGCGCCGTCGCCGCCTCGGTCAGAACGCGCGCGTTTGCCGACGGCCAGATCGCGAAGCCGTCGGGTCAACCCTTCGGGCCAGCCATGCCTGCGGGGCACTCCCGCGGGCCGCCGGAGCGCGAGGGCAGGCCGTCGGGACAACCCCGCGGGCCAGGCCGTTGGGACAACCCCGCGGGCCTCCTCGCGCGCGCCGCGGCGCTCAGGCGGGCGGCAGCACGAAGCCCAGCTCTGCCGCGAGCTGCTCCGCTTCAGCCCTGGAGTCCACCGCTCTCTCGTCGAACTCCTGGAGCGCCTTCCGCAGTGACGCCGGCGGCCCGCGCTCCAGGAACTCTCGCGCGGGCGGCCGCAGGATCAGCATGTTCCGCATGCACGTGGCGCGGGAGAACATGACGTAGAGGTGCAGCCACCACATATCGTCCGACATGCCCGTGCGGCCAGCGTCCTCATCCCTGGCGCAGTCGATGGTGACGCCCTTGCGCAGCGTCTGGCCCTGCGACAGCGTGGAGGTCAGGTAGGACGCGTGCGTCAGCGTGAATCCCGAGCGGCGCACAGTGTGCGCCCCCGAGCTCTGCCACGTGAGCTCCTGCTCGCTGGGCCTGAACATGAGCAAGCTCCTCGCCCGCGCCTGGGCCTCGCCGTCGTCGTCAGCGCCCTCGGTGCCCTGCAGCAGCACCTCGGCGACCTCCTTGTAGATCGGGGACTCCTGGAAGCCGTGCACATGCAGCCAGATTCCCTGCGGTAGGAAGCGGGGGCGGAAGAGCTGGCCCGGCGCGCACTCCTCGTAGTCCCGCTCGTCGTCTGCGTGAAACTCGAAGGACACGATGGTGGCCCGTTGCTCCTGCACGAGCCCCAACTTCTTCTTCAGCTCCTCCTGCACGGCCGTGAACCGGACCTCCATGCCGACGTGTGCCGGTAAGACGCCGTGGATGTCCCCCGTCTTGTGCATGTTCGGGACGTTCAGGAGGCGCCGGCCTGCGTCTGGTTCGCCTTGAATCGTGCCGCACTCGTCTACGGCCTGCAGGAAAACGAGGGGGACGCCGAGGCGCCGCGCGTCGCGACGAGCGCGCGTGTTGATCCACCTCGCCAGCGTCTCCCAGTAGATGCCCATGCCGTAGCCGAGCCGAAAGTTCTCGTGCTGGTGCCGAGGGTCCAGGACGCCGTGGTTGTCAGAGGCCAACGTCTTCTCCCAGGCAGACCAGACCTCTGGTGGGAAGCGCTTGCCCTCGCGCATGCAGCCCAAGAGCGCGATCAGAGGGTCCCCCGGCTCGAAGCGCTTCGTGCCCTTCAGCTCGAAGACGCAGGGGATCTGAGAGAATACCCTGATGGCGTGCTGGATCTCCACCGTCGGCGGCTCCGCGTACTTGTACGACCCGTCGTCCAGGAGCTCGTTCACGTCCGTCAGGAGCCCGATGCTGCCGGTGGGCTTCAGCTGCAGGAAATCCCCGAGGTGCAACACGATGGGGACGCGGCCGAAGTGGTGGTGCGGCCTCTTGTAGGTGGACTCCTGCACGTCGTGCGTGTCACTGCGCCCGTGGCAGGCGCGGAGGTCCAGAGCGTTGTACAGAGCAGCTGCCACCATGCTCACCTCCTCGATGACCAGGACGCGGACGTGCTCCCACAACCACTGCAATCTCTTCTGCATGCTCCCCGGTCTCATCTTCGCGTTGATGTACTTCTGGACTCGCAGGGCACAGGCGTTGTGCAGCGTTCTGGCCTTCACCGTCTCCGTGGAGATGTTCTTCGCCTGCGCGTTCGAGAAGGCCACGACCATCATGGCGCCCTTGTCCTGCGCCGACGAGGGCCACAAATACTCCACCACTGGGAAGACGATCTTCTGCACCACGTGCGTCTTCCCCGAGCCGCCCTGGCCCAACAGGAGCAAGTGCGTCACTTTTCTCTCGCTCCAGGGCTTCTTCTGCACGTCGTCCTCCCAGGCGTCGTCGCAGGCCTTGGCGAACTTGGCGACGAAGAGCGTCTGGTCCCGCGTGAGTCTCTCGTTCTCCGGCAACCCAGCGACCAGGGCGGCGATGTACGCGCTGGGCGTTGAGTACACGCTGCTGGCAAAACTGGCCGCAGCGGGGTCGCCGCCCAGGCCGCCTGCGCCCGCGTCCTCGCCGTCCGGAGCGCCTGCATCTTCCTCGTCGCGATTGTCCTGGAGGCGTTCGTCGTGCAGGTTTCCCCAGGCGTGTCTCTCCTCGCGCGCCGCGGTCACCAGCGGTCGGTGCCCGGCCGCGGGCGCGGGAGCAGTCGCGGCCTCCGTCGGCTCGGGCGCACCCGCGCCCTCGCGGGCCGCCTCGGACATGCACGGGAGCGCGAGGAGCTCCTTGGCCAACCTCGTGAGGCGCTTACGGTGCGCGAAGTTCAGCACGTCCGCCATGTCCTGCTCCCCGTCGATGCCCCACGTCGGGACCGGCTGGAAGTGTGCTCCGACACGCTTGGGAGGCGCGCCCGGGTGCTCCACGCCCTCGCCCGCCTCGGCGCCCTCGTCCTGACCGGCACCTCCACCGGTGGTCGCCTTGAGGTACGCGCTCTGCACTGCTGCGTCGCTCTGGTACTGCCGGGGTTTCTTCTCCTCGCGCGCCAGGGCGATTCCCTCGAGGTTGGGCGCCACCTGCATGGCTATCATGGAGACGTACTGGTGCACCGTCGCCCTGGGTTTCTCTCTGTCGGGGCAGTGGGCGGGGTCCAGCGAGTCGCCCTCCGCGTCCTTACCCTCCGCTCGCGCCTGGTGCAGCGCGAAGAATTCCTCCTGCACCTCCTGTGTCTCCCAGATCGAGGGCCACTCGTGCCGCGCGAGGAAGCGGGCCGCGGCGACGCGGGCCTCCGCGTCCGCCTGAGCCTCGTAGTGCGCCCAAGATCGCGTGAAACAGGTTGACCCGCGCACATTCATGTCACGGGGCGCGCCGGGGGCCTCCATCAGGGGCGCGAGCGCCCGCAGCATGCGCTCGTCCTCCGGCGTCTCCGAGTTCTCCACCTCCAACGGCCTCAGGAGCAACTGCTTGTACAAGCATGCTGTCTCGCAGTCTTTGTTCATCGTCGGCATGGTGAAGCCCTCGAAGAGGGGCGCGCGGAGCTCGGGGGCCAGGCGCTGCTTGTGGGTCGCGTACAGCGCGTAGTGCGGCGCGAAGTCGAAGTCCAGGTGCTGCGCGCGGGTCTTGTCTCGCCACAGGCCGTCGGGCTTCTCGCAGCGGTAGACCCACATGGCGTACACCTGCAAACTCATGTGCTTGAGGACCGGGTCGTCGCCGCGGTGCAGCCAGTCGTCCAGAGTGCTCGTGGTCCTCACGATGCGGAAGCCGTCCCCCGTCTTCGGGGCCTCCTCGCTCGCGCAGCCCATGTCCTGCATGAACTTCGCCAGGAACGACACCACCTGGCGATGATCGGGCGCGTCGCGCGCCGCCTTGGTCGCGACGTCGTGCTCGTAGGCCGTCAGGATATCCGGGAAGCGCTGGCCTTCCGGGCTCACGTGCACCGCCTGCCCGTCGTCGTCCTTTTCCTCGCAACACCCCTCGAGAGTGTACGGGTCGACGCCGCGCCCGAGGTAATGCACCGGGGCGCGGCCCCCGTCCTGCTTGGCCTTCGGAGAGAGCGCCCGTACTCGCGTCGCCACGCCTCCGCCGCCAGGAAGACGCCCTTCTTGATGAAGATCGTCCAGCAGCGGTGGGACGCGTAGGTCAGGTGGCCGTAGAAGATCGGGAACAGCATCTCTGGCCCGCTCTTCCAGTAGCATCGGCGGTACGATGCGGACAGATTCTTCACCAGATCCAGCGTCTCCCCGAACTTGGACTTACCCCCGAGCGCTCTCCGGTCGGCGGCGGACAGAGTCTTCTCGGGGTCGTCTCCTCGCTGCTGCAGCTCCAGCTTCATCTTGTCCTGCTGCGCCTGTCGCTGCGCCTGCAGCCGCTCCAGGCCGCGCCGCATCTCCACGAGGACGCCCTCCATGCTGGGGCACTGCTTCGTCGTGTAGGAGTTGATGTAGAAGCCCGTGTTCAGGCCGTCGCTGAACGCTGCCTGGGCATCCAGTTCCAGCTGGTCCGCGAAGGTGTCCGCGGCGTCCACGTCATCCGCGTCCTCGCCCTCCGCGTCCTCCGTCTGGCACTGCAGCATAATGTCGCGCCACTCCTCCGGCGAGCAGTCGTCCGTCCACGCGAGCGGCTTCTCCGGAACCTCCGGGCGGTTGACGTAAGCGTCGGCATCGCCCAGCTCGTACGTGCCCATGTACCCCAGCTTGGGTTGCGAGCCGACGTGCGGGAGCACCTCGCCCTCGTCCAACCACGCTTTGGGGTCGCTGACTCGTCGGAGGTCCTGCGCATCCAGGTTGAAGCGTCCAGCCGCGGCGCCGGCGTAGTTGGTAATGCACTCAGACGGGTGGAGCTGGAAGTGCAACAGACGACCCTGCATGCCGTGCGTCGAGGATCGCACCACGAACATGGCGTTCCGCAGAGGCTTCCCTCGCCTGCGCCTGCGCCAATCCGCAAGCGTGACGATGTAGTAGAAGCCGTGGCGGCAGATCTTCGTGGTCTTGTTGCCCGAGTACTTGTAGCAGCTCTCTCCGCACACGTGCGTCATCGTCTCCTTGGCGAGCTCCCGGGCGTCCCTCGAGAAGAGGCGCTCCCAGACCTCACGATTCTCTTCCGTTCCTGGCGGGGGCGGCGGCGGGGGCGGCGCCTCCTCGTCCGCGGCGAGTGTCGTCTGGCCGAGTCCTTGCTGCCCCGACTGAGCCGCGGGCGCGTCCGAGCAGACCGTTGGGACAACCCCGCGGGCCGCCGGCTCGCCCGCGCCGGTGTCTTGCTGCACGAGGCCGCGCCGCCGGTACGCGGGGCATGCCGTATGAGGACGGCCGCGGCGGTGCCTTCTCCCCCGGCGCCAACTCGCGGCCTGTGGCGTCCCGCAACGGCAGATCGGGCCGGAGCCAGGAGTCCCGGTCCTCGGTCTCCAGGAAGGTCTCCTGGTCCTCGGTCAGCTCCGCGCCCGCCTGCTTCTCTTCGCGGAGCGCGTCCAGCTCGCTGCCCCCGTCGAAGCGCGACTGGTCTCGTTCGATGACAGAGAATGGCAGCGGGTCCACGCGCTGGTCGACGTGCCCGAAACGCCGCGGCAACACCTCTACGGAACTCTGGCAGGTGCTCTCCACGGCCTCCTCCTCCTCCTCCTCCTCCTCCTCCTCCTCCTCCTCCTCCTCCTCCTCCTCCTCCTCCTCCTCCTCCTCCTCCTCCTTCCTCCACCCTGACTACCCCTCCTCTGAATCCTCCTGCCTCCGCCTGCCTCCTCGTCCTCCTCCTCCTCCTCCTGCTGCCTCCTATCCTCCTTGTACCTTCCTCCCTTGTCTACCCCTTCTCTGAATGCATCAGATTTCGTACCCCCCTCCTTTCCCTGTCGCACACATTCGTCCGGCCTGAGGAGAGGACCTTCGCACGCTTAGCCCCTAGCAACGTCCGCCCGACATCGCCGATGTTGACGTTGCTGCCCCTCCTCTTCCTCCTCCTCCTCCTCCTCCTCCTCCTGCCCCTCCTCCTCCTCCTCCTCCGCCTCCTCCTCCTCCTCCTCCTCCTCCTCCTCCTCCTCCTCCTCCTCCTCCTCTTTCCTCCTCCTCCTCCTCCGACCCCTCCTCACGACTCGGTCTGGCGCTGGCCCCCTCCCCCTCCTCCCCCTCCTCCCCCTCCTGCTGCTCCTCGCCTCCTCCTCCTCCTCCTCCTATCCTCCTCCTCCTCCCTCCTCCTCCTCCTCCTCCTCCTCTCCTCCTCCTCCCTCCTCTCCTCCTCCTGCTGCTCCTCCTCCTCTCCTCCTCCTCCTCCTCCTGCCCCTCCTCCTCCTCCTCCTCCTCCTCCTCCAGGACCCCCGGGCACGTGCATCTATGAAAAACTCTCTCAAATGCTAATTGTTTCATAATGAAAATAGGGCGTTGCGTCGTTTTCGTTCTCGAGGGGCCGTTTTCGTGACGCATGCCAAAGAAAAACGTACATTGCGTTCCATCCCCCTATGGGGAAATTGCAAAATGTGCTGCTCGTCATCCGCAATCATCGATTTCAAAGCGTTTCGTGAGGGTTTTCCATCGAGCGCCCGCGCCAGGCTCAGCTCCGTTTCCGGCCAACGCGATTCCTCCCCCGACGCCCGAGAAAAAAATTGCGTTAGTGACCCCTTAGTCCATTGAAACATCGGTGTTAGGAAAAGGGGGGGTCAGAAAAAAACTGGAGAGGGGACCTTTTCAAGTTCCCTCTCCAGTTGGAACGCGC
Source organism: Prorocentrum cordatum (assembly GCA_963575745.1). NCBI lineage: Eukaryota > Dinophyceae > Prorocentrales > Prorocentraceae > Prorocentrum > Prorocentrum cordatum. The sequence goes on along the minus strand of CAUYUJ010021942.1, from coordinate 48,294 downwards.
GGGAAAGTGAACCTTTGCAAGTTCCCTTTCCCGCTGCTGGAGAGGGAACCTTTTCAAGTTCCCTCTCCAGTTGGAACGCGCGGGGAAGTGAACCTTTGCAAGTTCCCTTTCCCGCTGCTGGAGAGTGAACCTTTGCAAGTTCCCTCTCCAAGGGAAAGTGAACCTTTTCAAGTTCCCTTTCCCGCGAATGAAGGGTGAACCTTTTCAAGTTCCCCCTTCACTCCGACGACAAGGGGGGACAGGGAACCTTTGCAAGTTCCCTCTCCCGCAGCTAGAGACGTCGAACCTTTTCAAGTTCCCTCTCCAGCCCAATCCTGCCACGAACGGGAAAGTGAACCTTTTCAAGTTCCCTCTCCCGCAGCTAGAGAGTGAACCTTTTCAAGTTCCCTCCCCAGCCCAAACGAACGCGGGAGAGTGAACCTTTTCAAGTTCCCTCTCCCGCCGACGACGACAAGGTTGGCCAGCAATTGGACGTGGGCAAGTCGAAAGAGAATATTCAGGCCGCAGGAGCGAGTTCCCCTTCGATCCTCCAAGTGACGACAAGAGACGGTCCTCAGACGGGACTACCCGCACCGCCCACAGACAAAGTTCCCGCTTGATACTTCCCCCTTGTTCAGGCCGCAGGAACTGAGGAGCCCAAAAAGCTCGCTCGGATGACCCGCTCGGGTTCGAACATGAAGTGCGTGCCCCACAGGGATGGAGCGCCCGCCTGATACTTCTCCCATATTCAGGCCTCAGGAGCCCAAAAGCGACGACAGTTACAGGTTTCCGATGACCCGCCTCGGATTGGTAAGATGATCTGCGGGCCCCATAGAGAGAGGCTCCCGCCTGAGACTTCCTCGCAATTCACTCACAGACAACGCTCCCGCCTGATACTTCCTCCAAATTCACGCCCCAGGAGCCCAAAAGTGACGACAGTTACAGGATCCCAATGACCCGCCTCGGATTAGTAAGATGATCTGCGGGCCCCATAGGGAGAGGCTCCCGCCTGAGACTTCCTCGCAATTCACTCACAGACGACGCTCCCGCCTGATACTTCCTCCAAATTCACGCCCCGGGAGCCCAAAAGTGACGACAGTTACAGGATCCCGATGACCCGCCTCGGATTAGTAAGATGATCTGCGGGCCCCATAGGGAGAAGCTCCCGCCTGAGACTTCCTCGCAATTCACTCACAGACGACGCTCCCGCTGATACTTCCTCCAAATTCACGCCCCAGGAGCCCAAAAGTGACGACAGTTACAGGATCCCGATGACCCGCCTCGGATTAGTAAGATGATCTGCGGGCCCCATAGGGAGAGGCTCCCGCCTGAGACTTCCTCGCAATTCACTCACAGACGACGCTCCCGCCTGATACTTCCTCCAAATTCACGCCCCAGGAGCCCAAAAGTGACGACAGTTACAGGATCCCGATGACCCGCCTCGGATTAGTAAGATGATCTGCGGGCCCCATAGGGAGAGGCTCCCGCCTGAGACTTCCTCGCAATTCACTCACAGACGACGCTCCCGCTTGATACTCGAGTGAGTGACGGACTGACTGAGTGATGTGTGACGCCAACGGATGATATCCTCATGTGATGATCATGATGAGTGAGTGAGTGAGTGAGTGAGTGAGCGATCGAGTGGTGTATGGGTAAGTGTGATGGTGCTGAGGAGGAGAGGCATGGGTCATGATGATGATGACTGATGATGATGATCGCGAAAAAAGAGGAAGAGAGAGAGAGAGAGAGAGAGGGTGTGAGATCCTGCGCGGGGGGTGTGCAGAGAAAACAATAACCCCACTTTGGATGTGGGGAACAAATGGATTTTGCATCTTGGGGCGTTCTCGGGTGTGTTCTTGTAGGCCTCTAAGGGCGTCTTGGATGCCTCCTGGGCGATCGTGAAGGCGTTTTGGACCGATCGTTTGGAGATTGGGGGCCCATTTGGACAGTCGTTTTGGGCCTCTTGGGGCACTCCTGGCCCGTCTTGGTACTTTTTGAGGCCCCCAGACCCCCCGGTGTTGATGCGTATCTGAGCTCCCCCCCCCGGGGATCAACGAGAAGGGGCTTCCCTTCGACTCGATTACAACATTGTTTCTCTCGCTGACAGGCTTGAGGAGGAGGGTGCAGGGAAAGGGGACGACGGAGACGACGACTGACGGAGACGACGACTCGAACAGACAAGCCCCTCACACACGCCGACAGGATCGGCGGATTTGCATCGGCCTCCTCGCTTTGTCTTTCGTCCTCCTCCCTCGACCTCTCCAGTGTCCCCGCTCCTCTTCGTCTTTGAACACCACCCTCGCGGAGTAGGAGTAGAAGAGGGATGAAGACGAGGAGGAGGAGGAGAAGGAGCAGCAGCAGCCTTTCTTCTCCCCCCTCCCTCTCCCAATTCCTTTCCGCTCTCCCCTTCCTCTCCCCTTCCCCCTTTCCACTAAATCTCTCCGCGACTCCTTCCTTTCCCCCTCCTCCTCATTGCTCTATCCCCGTTCTCATCCCCAATCTCGTGTCTCCCCCTCCCCCTTCTTCCCTTGCCCCTGCCTCCCCCCTTCCCACCCCCCGATCCCCCTCCTCGTTTCCCGCCCTCTTCCCCGTTCGCCTTCCTCCCCGCCCACCGATCCCCCTCCCCCCTTCCGCTTCGTCCTCCCCCGTCGGCGTCGTCGTCGTCGCCGTCTTCGTCGCCGTCGTCGTCGTCGCCGTCTTCGTCGCCGTCGTCGTCGTCGTTGTCGTCGCCGTCGTCGTTGTCGTCGCTGTTGCCGTTCTCGCTTGCCGTCGTCGTCGCCGTCGTCGTCGTCGGCCCCCATCCCTTCTTCCTCCCCCCTCCCCTGAGATCTGACCCTGCAGCAGCAGCTGCAGCATCGCAGAAAATCACGACCGGAGCCCCGGGCCCAATCTTTCTGGCGTCTCTCTCTGCGAGCCGGATCGATCTGTGAGGGCCCCGTGGCCCGAGGAGCCGGGCGAAGGCGCCCGTTGCTCCAGAGAAGGGGGCGCCAGGGTCTCGGGCCCCCCCCCCCGTTCCCACCCGCCCCTCCCCTCTGGGGCCCCCTCCCCGAGAGGAGCCCTTCTGCAGCCTGTCCACGCGGGGGGGCGGCATGTGCTGCGAGCCGCGAGGTGCTTGCGGCGGTCGCCGCCCGCAGGGCCGCTGCCGCCGACGTCGCCGTCGCCAGGCCGTGGAGCCACGATTTTTTTATGCAAAAAAACAAATCGTGAAGCCACGACGCCAGGGGCCCAAGGGAGGAGGAGCTGGGACCGAACAACAACTTTTGGGACCGAGCAGATCGGTCCGAACAGTTGTTTGTGTTGGGTCCCACAGTCTGTCGTTCGGTCCCAAAATGCTGGTTCGGTCCCAGGGCGGAGGAGTTCCAGACTTTTCACTCAACCTGGCATGTGCAGCAGGTGGAGGAGTGCTCGATTTCGATGCGCGCACGAGCAGCCAGATCGCGGCTCTTAAAGCAAGCAGACGAGAGTATAGTTGTGAATTGTCATTTTGAGCCACGTGCGGGGACATTGCGGAAGAGGAGGGGGGTCTATGATGCAACATTTCGGGGGTTGAATTCTGAGTCGGGGTTGGTGGTATGCCAGCTTGGTCTCTTCCAATCCGGCTGAATCCCGCTGAATCCTGGGCTTAATCCAGCCTCATCCAGCTCACTGGCCCCCCCAGTCCGGCTCGTTCTGACGGAGACCTCACAAAAGTTACCTCCTCAATGGGGTAATTTTCAAGTGGTCCTCGCCGTTACCCCCCACCCTTCCCTACCGCGTCCGCAGCCTGAGGCAAGGTGTCGAGGCCAGACTCACAGGATGTTGGACCTTCTTGCCCCGCCCGCATGGCGTCCGCACTCTGCGCGAGGTGGGGCTGCCTCCCGAATTGTTGACGCGCTCCTTGGACCCCCCGCCTTCTCAGAAGCTCTCTTGGGAGCCTCCGATGGTCTCCAGCACCCCCCCATCCTGTCAGAAGACCGCTTACCCTCGCAATGCACACTTGCGCGCTCCGCCGGCCAAGTGACTGGATGCCCTGGCCGCAACATGCTTAGCCACCTCGCGCAGACTTTCTTGTGCGAGTTCCAGCTCCGGGTCCTTCTTCTTCCCGCTTCCGCTCGGCTGCGCACCTGCTCGGAAGCGGCACTGGACACTGGGAGGGAGCCCGAAGGGGGGGTGAGGGGCATGGAGGACAGTCGGTGCTGCACTTGACCCGTCCGAGGTGCGGACACCACGCACACATGGATCTATGTCGGCGAGGGCCAGGGCAGATTCGACATGGTCAAGAGTTACAGCTACGTCGGCGACGGCTACGGTAGCTACGACGCCGAGGCCCACACAGTGTACCACTCCTGGCGGCTGCGTTGTTGCTCCAAGCTGTTGCTGGCAGCAGCAGTGCTGGCGCTGGTGGTGGCCATTTGGGCATCTGCTGATTTCGGCCAGTCTCTATTCCAGCCGATTGCGGACATGGCGGCAGACGCTCAGGCCGAGCTCGGCGGGCTGTGGGCCGGCCTCACGGAGGGCGCCTCTGCTGCCGAGGGGTCTACCCGTCGCTTGCGCTGGGGCGCGCGGCGCCGCCTGCGGCGACGCCTTTCGGCGGTAGCGCTGCGAGAAGCACCCCAGGCGCAAGAGGCGCTCAAAGAGAGCCGCTGGCCGTAGGGACCAGCCTGGCGCCTATTCGGATTGCACGCGGTGGCTCTTCAGAACTGAGGGTAAATGCACGACGGCTGCTCCCGCTCGTGTGCGCGTGGAGGAGAAAAGGGGTAAGGCGTTCGTCTTGCACGGTGCGGCGGCATGACCACATGCGTAGCACCCCGCAGCTGCGGAGAAGAGTGAGGCTGCGGACGCGGGGTGGGTCGCGGGTGGGTCGCGGGTGGCTCGCGGGTTCGAGTCGCGGGGTGGGTCGCGGGGGGCCCCAGGGTCGCGGGGGGTCGCGGGGGGTCGCGGGCGAGGACGACAACAACAACAACAACAACAACAACAACAACAACAACAACAACAACAACAACAACAACAAACAACAGCAAACAACAGCATACAACAACACACAACAACAAACACACATAATCAACGCCGCGGAATCTCACTTTAGCCAGGTTATTTTCCTTGGGTCCAATGAATGACCGTTCGGCCCCCTCACTCTGATGGTAGTTTATTTGGCAAGTGTTATACGTTTGGTTTTCTCCTCCGCTTGGTCGACGCACCTGCGTCGTCGTCGTCACCACCATCATCAACATCACCACCACCATCACCACCATCATCATCATCATCATCATCATCAGCACCATCATCATCATCATCATCATCATCATCATCATCATCATCATCATCATCATCATCAGCAGCAGCAGCAGCATCATCATCATCATCATCATCATCATCGTCTTCATCGTCACTGTCACCGTCATCGTCGTCATCATCATCACTAGCAGCAGCACCACCATCGAAAGCACTACCATCAGCAAAGTCAATATTGCCATCATTACGAATATCATTAGCATGATCATCCTCATCGCGAGGCATCGTGGTCTCCGTTGCAAGTGCTGCTGCGCCCCTGCGCTCTCCCGAGTTCTCCTGCTTCTCCTCTTCTCCTCTTCTCCCTTCTCCCTGCTTCCTCCTTCTTCTTGCCCCACTTCAGCCATGCACCCAGGGACATGGTAAGATCGTTGGGCCTCCGCACCCTGTGCACACCGATCATTCCTGTTTGTTCTTGCGGCGCGGTTCTCGGTGGCCCAATTTCTTCTACTCCTGCTTGATCTGCCCAGGGCCTCTCGGTCACGTCCTGAGGACAAAGCGGGGTTAGAGATGAGCGCAGGCCAGAACGGACGATGTATATTTCCCGCAGCTTTCAGACCACCAGGAGTCGCGGCTTATGCACGGATCCGTAGGGGAACAGAAAGTTACCGATACCGCTACCCCAGAGGCTTCTCCTGGGGTCTGTTCTGACCGGGATGTCGAGGCGAATCCAACCATGGCGACGAGGACAGGGCAGCGGTATTGCCATTTTCTCCTGCTGTGGACCCGCGTAAGTGCGGTGCTTTGCCCACCTGCGCCGGGTCTGGGTTATGGGGCGCGATCCGCGGACATGCGGTCGCACGGATACGTTCCGTGCAGGGCGTCTACGAAAAAAAAACATGTCCGCGGGGGGTCGCGGCCCAGGGGCCCAGCCCGCGTGGCCGCGGACACGGATATGTTTTTCGCCCGCGACGGGCTTCGAAAGCTCCGAAGAAAAAAGAACACCGCACGGACATAGACGGTCGAAGCTCCACGCGGATTTCTTGGATCAGCGCCAGACGCCCTTGGCGGCGCTCCCGACGCCGTCCCTGGCGCGCACTGCGCTCCAGGGAGAGGGGCTCCAGCGCGGATCCAAGAGATCCGCGCGGACCTCCGAACGGTTATGCATATGACGCGTTTATCCTTCAAAGTTTGCGCCTTTCGCCCACGATCGTCGTCGCTGTAGATGTAGGTGTAGGCAGCATGAGCGTGCAAGGCCCATTTTAGGAATTCCAGTGCCCCTGCTCACATGCTATTACCCAACTGGCGCGTTCCACTTTCATTGATTGCTCCTCGGACTGCGCTGCAGCGCGGCGCCACGGCGCCAGCTTGCCGCGCCCCCGCGGGCCCTTTCATGGCAACTCCGAGTCCTGGCTGCGATGATGCGCCCGTCTTGGAACGCAACGCGTACCGTGTTTGAAAGGTCCGTGCCAGCACGCGGCGTGTTGGCCTGGCGCGTGTGGGCCCACGCTTTGGCGAGCGCGTCGCCCCAGACCTGCGCTCTTTTTCAGAAGGCGTGCTGCGCTCCGTGCCAGCACGCTGCGTGCTTTGCGTGCTGCGCATCGGGGCGGCCAAGGCCCGAGTCCGGTCGCCGTCGCCGCCGAGGGGAGCGGGCCAGGCGCGGCGGCGTGGCCGCGGCGCGGCCGCGAGGCACCGCGGCGGTGGCGGGCAGCAGCAGCAGCCTGCGGCCGCCGCGGAGCCGCGGCGCCGCTGCAGGGGGCGGGTGGCGGCGGCGCGCAGGACCTCCTCCGCGGGGGGCCTCGGAGGGCTGCGCCGCACCTCCGATGTGCTCGGCGGCGAGCGGGGGGAGGAAGCGAGGAGGAGGCCTTCTCAGAATCGGCATCGGTTAACCGATCCCCATCCCCATCTCCATCCCCTTCGAGACCCCCACCGACGCCCCCCCCCGTTGGGGATACACCCTTCGAAACCCGAAGGGAACGACCCATATCCCCATCTGGGGGGCGTAAATCGGCCAGTGGGGCCCAGGCCAGTGCGCTGGGGATGGGGATCGGTTAAACGATACTCACAGAAGGCGGCGGGACTTCCGAGAAGTTGTGTGCGTCTTCGGGGAAGGCTTAGAAAACCTTTCAGAAGGCTGGTGGACTTCCGAGCCTGCTGAGAAGGCCCGCCCCTTCTCACTTTACCCCCTCTCTCGCCGCCGACCTCCGGTGCCTTTCTCCAGCATCTTCGCTGCCCTGATACTGATACGCCCGCGCTGGACCGCAGCACGTGCCGCGTTCAAAACTTCCATGCGAACGCGCTGCGTGTTGGCTCGGCGGTGTGCTGGCCCACGCTTTGGCGAGCGTATCGCCCCAGACTTAAGTCGGGCCTGTCCCTCTACAGGAGGAAGATTCAAACATTGTCAACGGCTAGTCTGGGGACTATTGTCTGAGTATGTTTTGTCAATTTTGTTTTTTTGAATACTGTTTTACTTGTCGTCCCAATCCCCCTGTAGGGGGACATGCCCGACCTAACCCCAGACCTAAGTTTCCAGTCGACGTTTTGAGCTCCATGCCGACGCGCTGCGTGTTGCGTGTTGCGTATGGGGTCGGCTAAACCAGCATCCCCCGAGCCTCGCCCTGGCGGCGCGGCCGGCATCGACGAAGCTGGGCAAGAGCACTTGCGGTCCGTTGCCAACACAGCGGGCCCTGGCAGCACGTCCATCGAGTCCCTGACGTACAAAGCATCTGCGTCTCAAGATCGCCCATTATCCGAAAGGCTTCGCCTTCCTCCGAATAGTGTCATTCGAGACTCGGGGTTATAGATGTTGTTGATACATTCGACGGGCCCCTGCGGTTTTCCAACCTCGGGATGCCTTTCAGCGGCTGTGCCTCGCCGAGAGCGTTCCAGGGGTGCCCGGATCGTCTCGAACGGCCGCTGGAGAGCGATGTATAACCCGAAACTAAGGGGCAACGTTGGGGGGGTGCGGTCATGAACTCTGGCTCAGCGTGTCGCGCCGCCAGTTCTGGCACACCGCGCCTCCGCGTGACACGCTATCCACGTCTCCATTCCCAAGCGTCAACGCCTCCAACTTCTCGAAGCCTTTTGCCCCGCGGAGCGGAGCGGCACGCTATCCGCTCGCAAGGCATATCTTGTCGCCAGGGCCTTCGCATCGACACGCTAAGCAAACAGTTCCTGACCGCATCGAGATGGGAAGCCCCAGGTCGAAGAGGAGCACCAAAACATAAATCATCATCGTCAGAACCATCCCCGCAACCCCCACTTGGAGCAACTCCCACTGGGAAAGGGCAAGCTAGCCTTTCCGGCGTACCCCCTCTAGACTCTTGGTGGTGATCGGTGCGGCTAGACGCGAAGGGGACGGCGCCTATCCCCACCTAGGAAGGGGGGAGGTCGGCCAGCGGGGCCAAGGTGTCCCAGGCGGGGGTGGGGATTGTTGTGCCTGTCCCGGCTGAACGCAAGCTTTCGGCGGGTCCCCGCGGATCTCTTGTCGGTGCTGAGCCTCGCTGGCGGCGCTGTCGTCACCGCCCCTGGCGCGCCCCGCGCGCCAGGGAGATGGGTCCATGGCGCCGATTCGGGAAATCCGAGCGGATCTCCTGCAGTTTATGTTCTGGCAGTTCGTCTCTTCCTCCTTTGAGTCAGCCCCTGGGGCGCGAAGGTAATCGCGCTTCGCGCGTCTGGGTCTCGAATGGAGAGCTGCCCTCCTCCAAGGTGGCCTCGCGATGGCGCGAAGACGGCCCTGCTTCGCGCATCGCGGGGCGCCGGGCGCGAAGTGAGGTGGCGTATGGAGCTGGACCAGTGATCTAGATGTGCCACGTGGCCATGGATCTACCAGCGCTGCGGGCTCCCACGTCGTATGCCAAGAGGTTTGATCCAACGTGCTTCTCTTGAAGGAGTCGGCGCACCGCTCCCCCTCTGCACTGTGGTGATGTCGAACAATATGTACTCCTGCCTCGCTCATGCCTGGGCCAAAATGCGCTGCGTATGCTTCTGCCTGCTGACTACGGTATGACTCCTTCGTTCGTGCCAGCACCTGCGCCTTGCTTGTGTCTCCAGTGCATCTGCCCTGCTGCACATGTCTGTGGCGCCCCATGTACCGATGCCAACGGCATTTCGCGCACGATCGAACCAATGGGGTTTGTGTTGCGCGTGCACCTTCCTTTCATGTTTGCCACAACTAATCAACCTTAGCGTGGCTCAGCTCTCTCCAGCGCGTTTAGCGTGTCATGTCATCGCGCATGTGTGGTGATCATATCAGAGCTGTATCCTGGTTTGCTTCAGCCTAACCCAGTCTGACCAAGCTCATCCCACTGAGGCGTACCTAGGCGTTGCTGTGTTTTGTAGGTCTTTTACGCTACTTCGTAGACTGCTGGAGAGGCTTCTGCGATTCCGCTGGCGCCAAACAGAGAAGGTGTGCGGCTTCCGAATTTGTGTGTTGTTTGCCGCTTTCCGTCGTGCCTCCTACGCGTAGCTGTTGCTGGTGTGTCCTCCTTTTCCTTCGCGTCTGGTGCTGGGTATCTTGGGGACCTCTTGCAGGTCTGGGGGGCGGCCTCTGAGCTACCGTTTCAGGGCTCCTGGTGACTTCGTTGGTTCTTCTGCGGCCTTCTTGAGGGCCTCTTCGGGGCATGAGTGGGCACCTCTTGAAGTGAAAAGGAAAGCTTGTAGGGACGTGTGAGGAAGGATGGGAACGGGAGGTTGTATTGCAGCATCGTTGCAGCGTCTTGCGTTGACTCTGGTCTTCCAGCTCCCTCCTCCTCTTTCTTCCTCCTTCATCCTTATTGATTGTTCCTCCTTCATCCTCCTTCTTCCCTTCATCCTTCCTCCTCATTCTTTCTCCTTCACTGTTCTTCTCACCATTCCCCAGCAAGTCGACCCCCATGCCTTCTCCTGAGGTGCGTTGTTGCCTGAATTTCCAGGCGGATCCAGCTGCTTCGACGAGAAGCCGCCCAGAGGCTCAACAGCTGGGACAGACATCCAAGCCTTCAAGCTCCTTAGCCTTCGAACCCCGACCCTCAATCCTCCTCCGTCGTCTCCTCCTCTTCCTCGTCCCTCTCCTTGCCTCGAGCCTTGGCCCTCGAGCCACGATCCCCGAACCGCGATCGTCGAACCTCGATTCGGCGCCACGATGACGGGACAACGACCACGAAAACAACGACGATTGTGGCGAGGCCGACGACGACGACGACGACGACGGCGACGACGACGACGACGACGACGACGACGACGACGACGACGACGACGACGGCGACGACGACGACGACGGCAACGACGACGACGACGACGACGACGACGACGACGACGACGACGACGACGACGACGACGGCCGCGCCCGAAGTGTCTCGAGGAGCGCACGGGGGCGCCGCGCCAGCGCAGACCGGCGCACGTGCGCTGCTGGGCGGCGCCTCGCTGCCCCGTCGCGGCTCGCCGCGCCCCAGAGGGGGCGCTCTGTCGCTGCGAGATACGCGCCGCTCTCCTCCGCCTCCTCCTCCTCCTCCTCCTCCTCGTCCTCCTCCTCCTCCTCCTCCTCCTCCTCCTCCTCCTCCTCCCCCTCCGCCCGAGGAGGAACCGAGGGAGGGGGGGGTCGCTCTGTGCATCGCCTGGCGAAAGTCTCTAGGCCTCCCAGGTGGGGTCAGAGCGGAGGGGGTCGGAGGATTCCGCCGCATCGCCGATGCATCGGCGATGCGGCTTGCTGTGGAGCCCGAGCCTCTCAACGCTGACAACGCCGCTGCTGCATGAGCGACGTCGCCAGAGCATCGCCGATGCACCGGCGACGCGGCGCGATCCTCTGACCTCATCTACTTTGACCCCATTTGGCAGGCCTCTAGACAACGGGCGTGACCCAGGGGGTGGGGGAGGGGGCCAGTCACGTCACGGCTCGTTCCCAGACGGCGCAGGCGCGAATCGTGACGTGACCAGGCTGACGAGGGGGGGGGGGGGGCGGCCGGTCATGGGCGTCATCGCAAATCAAGAAATCGGGCTCCAGGGTGGTCAGGGGGGTGAGAGGTACCGATGCTTCCGCTCGTTCTGAAGCCCTGTTCGCCACGGCTGCAATTTCTTCAGGTTCTGGTCAGGCTGCAGCCCAGGAGAGGTCCGGGGAGTCGCGGTATCGGCACTTTTTGTTGCCCCCCCCCCCCCCTCCCCCTACACTCAGCGGGGGTCAGCACCACCTTTTGAAAATCGGAGGTTGAGGAGAGGGGATCGAAGGTCGGGGAGTTTCGTTGGACGTCTCTGGGGCGTCTTTTGGGGTGGCGTGGAGGGCTTCTTGGCTGGCCCTTTGGAGGTCCGCCTCCTGGAGGAGTTGGCGACCCTCTTAGCACGCCGCTTCCGCGCTCGCGGTCGGAGGTACAATGAACTCGCGTCACGAAAACAGGCCACTCGTCTTATCAAATCCCTTTCATGTCTTCAGCTTTGCTCCATCCCTTCCATCCCTTCCACCACGGGGGTGGGGCATAACCTTGTCTCGCCCCTCCCTTCCCATCTGGCAGGCTTCACCTCCCTCTTCTTCACCTCTTGCCGCTTGTTCACTCACTCATCTTTTTCTCGTCGTCTTCTTCTGGCCGCTATGTCCTACTGGTAACTCTCTTCCTTCACTGCTTCCCCTGGCTCTGCTCATTATGCTCCCTCTGATGCTGCTGCTGCTGCTGCTGCTGCTCTCATCCTCCGGTATCCGTCGCAGTCTAGGCTCTGCATGCTGCAACGCGGCGGACCGCGACGGGTCAGGATGCCGATCCCAAGCTTCCGCTGTATTGGAACACTGATGTTTTATTCGATTAAAGTAGTTTATATCATCACGTTTACTAGTCGTGCTAATGATACGGCAAATGCATACCACGTAACGGGCGAAGATGTCTCTCAGTCACCCCATGCCAGGTGCCAGCGGGATGAGGGCTCTCGATCAACAACGTCGCCGTTGAACCCTCTCCTCGTCCTCCCTCCTCCTCCTCCTCCACCTCCTCCTCCTCCTCCTCTTCCTCCTCCTCTTCCTCCTCCTCCTCCTCCTCCTCTTCCTCCTCTCCCTCCTCCTCTTCCTCCTCGTCCTCCTCCTTACCCTCCTCCTCCTCCTCTCCAGATCAGATCATGCCTCGCCGACCGTTCGGCGAGCTCTGCAACGGAGCGAAGGCCTCAGGTGGACGGAGGAGGAGCAGCAGCAGCAACAGCAGCAGATGCTACTGAGCCCAGAGCACGATGAGTCGGGGAGACGTATTGAGCGTGACCATGCTCTATCTCATACATTTTGGCGCTGTCAGTTGATGGCCCTCAGGAGCTGGTGTGCCACTCACGCCGCGGATTTTCAAGACCCCTGGAGGGCTTCAATGCTGACCGCGGCTGGTAAGATGGGGAAGCATTCCTGGCAGGAGACGCCGTGCCCCTCCGAGCGGCCACTGCCGCGATGACCGCGCTGGCTGCCCTTTCCCCGCCGACCTGGTCCTGCCGGTGCTCCGCGCTCTTCGTGTGGTCTCTCCAGTAAGGAACAGGAGGAGGAGGAGGAGGAGGAGGAGGAGGAGGAGGTGGAGGAGGGGGAGGAGGAGGAGCCCCCCTCTTGGGCTTCCCCGCCCACGCGCTCTCGCAATGGTGCTCGCCTCTTGTGCCCCAGTTCGTCTGCCACTGCGCCGCAGTGCTTCCTGACCGCTTCTCGGAAGCCTGTCGCCGCCGACCCAAAAAGCCGGAGCTCCGCAGCGGCGTGGCAGCACCGGCGCGAGCCGCCCCAGACCTTCTGGCCCTCCGCCGTCGGCGGCCGCCCGTTGCCCCACCTGCCCCCCTCGAGCACGAGCGTGCCGCAGGCTCGCGCTCGGGCAGGTGCACGTGGCCGTGGCGGGCGGATCGTGTGGGCTGGTGTTCCAGGGGCCTCGTGTGAAGTCGGAAATGTCCCTCTACAGGGGAAGAATTTACAAATAGTCAAAGAATAATAATCTGGGGACGATGCTGGGAGTGTTTCTTATTACCATTTTGGAGTATGTTTGGGGGTATGTTATATTTCTCGTCCAAAATCCCCCTGCAGGGGTACAGGCCCGAGAGGCCGTCTCTGCCGAGAGCCGTCGTGGGCGGCCACCCTCTCCGAGAGAGCCGGGGCGTCGGGCCCCCCGCAGGTCTCGGGCAGCCCGCGCCTTTGGCCGTCGGTCCAATGGAGAGGACGCGACCGCAGGCGGCAAGCAGCAGGAGCCGCAGGCGGCAAGCAGGTTGGAGGCATGGAAGTGGGCACCAACACCAGCACAGGGTGTTGCCTCCACATGGGGATGATGATCCTAGATTTCGGTGTTGGTGGTAATCTTTCGATCACCTTGGAAGCCAGAATATTACCACCATCACCGAGATCGGGATCGTCTTCCCTCGGTGGAGGCACACCGCCGATCTTGGTGTTGGTATCAATCTCTAGGCCTGCGAATTGGGCCCCCCGAAGCGGATCACTTAGGTTTGCCGAGGGTGGATCATGATGATAGGCTTGTCACAGTTTGGCGATGCTGCTCGGATGTTCTCGGGAGCGAACCGCCGAAGATTGGCAATTTTTCTTCACCCTCAGGCCGTCCTGCCCAGGCCCGCTTTCCCCATACCCTCGCCGTCAGGCACTCCTCGCTGGCACCTCCGTCGTGCTTGTTCTCCTCCCGCACGCGGTGTCTGCTCCTTCCTCCGAGCCTCCTGCTCCCGCTCGTCCGCGCCCCCCGGAGGCGTACTACTATCCCAGCCTCCTCGGCCAGTCGGGCGACCGAGCAGTCTTCCAGCGGCTCATGACCGAGCTGAACTTCCAGGAGCCTGGGGCGCCAGGATGGAGGAAGGGGGTGGAAGTACCTTCGATCGTGCCGTGCCGCCTTGGGCAGGCAGGCGAAGGCTTTGCTATTTGGTTTCCCGCAAGCGGTCACGAGCGATGGCTGCCAGGATGGGGCTGCGCCAGGGCAGCTGGATGCTCCGCAAGTGCAGCCTGCAGGCCGATTCGTCTGCGCTGTTCCTGGATGCTGGCTGCTAGCAGTGAGGCGGCTCGGAAGATACGCATCAAAACTGAAACGAAAGTCGTCGAACAGTGTCAGGGATGCGTGGGTAGGGCCGAGCAGCGCCAAGGAGGAGGAGGAGGAGGAGGAGGAGGAGGAGGAGGAGGAAGACGAGGAGGAGGAGGAGGAGATGGAGGAGGAGGAGGAGGAGGAGGAGGAGGCGGAGGACGAGGGGGAGGAGGGACGACAGCGTCCCCGGGACCGTGACGGAGCGCAGGAGACTGGGGAGGGCGAGAATGGAGGAGGAGGAGGAGGAGGAGGAGGACGAGGAAGAAGAAGAAGAAGAAGAAGAAGCAGGAGGAGGATACATACTAATAATACGAATAATAGGAAAAGGAATAATTATTAATAATAGTAAAGAGATTAACAATAAGAATACGAATCGTAATACCAAGGAGAAGAATAATACTATGAAGAAGAAGAGGAGGAGGAGGAGGAGGAGGAGGAGGATGAGGAGGAGGAGGAGGGAGAGGGCCGCTGTCCTCTCCGCATGAGCACCGCGCCTCTCCTGCGCAGCACGGGCGCTCTGCGCAGGAGTGGGGAGGGCGTCAGCAGGCGCCGCGCAGCGGCTAGAGCGGAGCGGGTCGGGCGGGCGTGGACTGCCAGGCGTCTGTCCAGCGTACTCGGTCGCCGCGGGCTGCGGGGATCGGCCACGCGCAGATGGGGGTGCGTAGGGGGAGGGGAGGGGGCTTCTCAGGAGCACCCACGCTTCTTAGAAGGCGCGGGCCTCGTCTATAGATGTAGGGCCGGTCGGCGCCTTCCGAGAAGCAGCCTTCCTTCTCCAAGAAGTCGTCCCTCCTCCCCCTGCCCCCTTGCGTGCGCGCCGCCAGGGGGGGACGTCGGGAAGCGACGAGGCGGCACGGCAGCGCGAGCGAGCCGGCAGGACTGCTGGCTCAACACAGGCATGAAGTTTGACCGCACCATCTGCCTCGGCTCCGACGAGCTGCTCGCGAGGAGTCGCGGGCCAGTGCAGCCGCGTGCTCCTCCTGTTGCTTCCTTCGTTTTCTTCCTTCGGCATGGCTGCCTGCGTGCTCCTCCTGTCTGCCCCTCTGCTGTCCTCCCTCGCTCTCCCCCTCCCATCGCGGCAGGCCTGGTACAGGGCCACCGCGGGGGCGACGATAATGGGCTTCTTCTCCGCTTCCTCCTTCCTGGCTCCTCCTCGCTCCCTTCCTCCTTCCTTGACCATCTTACATACCAGGCTACCGCTCCATCTCTTCCCTGCTCCTCCCTCGCCCTCGTTGCTACGCTTGCCTCCCTCACCCCTGCCCCCGCTCACCCATCCATCTGCTCCTACTTCCTCCCGTCTCGCGCACCCCCGCCCCCTCAACTCCCTCAGCCCTGACTCGGATCACTCCTCCATCTCCTGTTTCCTTCTCGTGCAACCCCGCCCCCTCCTCCCTCACCCTGCCCCCTCTCCTCCACTTCGCATGCGTCGAAGGAGGAACACCTGCACAAACATACACTCTTGGAGCTCCGCGCGGATTTCTTGGATCCGCGCTGGGCCCCCCCGGGCGGCGCC
The DNA here is from genome assembly GCA_963575745.1 of Prorocentrum cordatum. Taxonomy (NCBI): domain Eukaryota; class Dinophyceae; order Prorocentrales; family Prorocentraceae; genus Prorocentrum; species Prorocentrum cordatum. Next base: position 32,610 of record CAUYUJ010021942.1, on the reverse strand, counting down.
CCTGGCGCAGCCCCTGGCGCGCTCTGCGCGCCAGGGAGGGTGTCCATCGCCGATCCAAGAAACCTTCGCGGAGCTACAACAGTTTAGGCGCATGCCTGTTTTTCTCGTCTCAACTCCTCCCCCCCCCCCCCAATCCCTCCCCCCCCCTATCCCTGCACCTGGCCTCCCCCCCCCTATCCCTGCACCTGGGACGGGCCCCATGGGCGGCCCAGCACTGCTTCGGCTTCCACTCCTGAGCCCGCCCGCCCTGGAGTCCTCCGGGCAGGGAGGAAGGCTCAGGGGCAACGAGAGGATGGGGATACGCTCAGGGGGGGGGTTGCATCGACCCCCAATCGCCCATGGATCGCCGACAGGGGCCCGATAGCCCACCCCGCCCAGGAACGCGCGGTTTCGAGTTCGGGTATCCATCGCCGATCTATCGGCGATGTGCATCGCCGATTCCAGGTCGATGCTTCCCCCCCTGTGCCAGTCCCCTCCTGTCGTTGCCCCTCAGAGGCCCACCGACCCGCCCAGTACTCATAAAAAGTGTGGTGTTTCACATAGTCATAAGTCAACGCGATTTGTTTTGCGACAACCAAGCGTCATAAAAAAACAGTCATGCAACAACGTGTGACGTTCCATATTTTACAACAGCCAATCGTCATTGAGAAAACGTGTGATGCTACAGATTCTCATCCCTTGGGACGGGCATGCGTCTATTAATCGACCCCCTCCTTCAGATGCGCTTTGGACAGGTATAGTGGCCAACTCGGGTTTGCTGCAGTTTGTTTTTTCGGGTTGCGCCCCAAGAGCGGCATTTGCAGTCCAGATGGGTTCGGAAAAGAGACTGTTGCATGTTTGTGGGCTTGTGTTTCACTTAATGTGCGACTTGGGTGGGCTTTACGGTTGTAAAGAGTGGTGACCGAGCGCCCATACCAACCCATCCCTCCTTCTGTCGTCCACCCCCCTTCCCCAACCTTCCTCTCTCCTTTATCCACAATTCCTTTAGCTGCCCTGACAAACCCGTGCTGAAAACACGGCGCACGTGCCGTGTCAAACAGTGTCCGTGGTAGCATGTTGCGAATTGGCTCGGCACGTGTTGGTCTACGTTTTGGCGAACGCATCGCGCCAGACCTTCGGTTTTAGTTTATGTGTTGAGCTCCGTGTTAACACGCTACGTGCTACGTGTTGCGTTTCTCTGCAGCTCAGATCATCCCTCCTGCTCCTCCTCCTCCTCCTCCTCCTCCTCCTCCTCCTCCTTCCCCCCTCATCCCGCGCCGTCGTCCTTCCTCCTCCCTCCCCCTTCCTTCTCTCTCCCCCCCTCCTTCCACAGGGCCCCCACCTACCGCGAGATCGTCACCCGGCTGGCGTCTCACTTCAGGGTGCGGCCCATCCGCTCCCTGACGAACCTGTACCGCAACGGAGAGGACCGCTGCGACCGAGGCAGGGAGGGGAGTTACTTGTAGACTTCTTTTGACGCCCCCCAATACAGAGTAAGAGAGCACACCGACACCGATGCCCTTTCTCCGTTTCAGCTTTTTGGGGGTCACCCAGGGTGCCCCTGTCGCCATGGCCAGCCACGCCTGGGGCTCATGTCCAGGACTCGCTCTCGCCGAGCTCTGGTGAGCATCACTTTCGGTATCTTAGCACCCCCTCCACCGACGCCCCGAGTAGTGGGAGATTATTATTGCCCGCGCCATGCTGTTGGGACGACGCCCTCTCCAAGGGTGCCTCGCGGTTGCCACAAGAGCTGCAGTGCTGCCGTGCGCCCAGGCGAGTGTGAGTACGCGTGTGGAAGACCAGCGGGTCTCACAACATTGGGGCAGCAGCTCAGTCGCCGTAGCCCGTATCGCGATTCCATGAGGTAGTGGTCTGATGCCTCGGCTTGGCACGACCTTGCGGCCCGGACGCAAGACAAGTTACCAGAGCTGTAGCAGATACATCTAATGGCAAGGCGGAAGGGCACGTACCCACAACGAGCGACTGCACGATTGCACCAGGTACGAGTCCACGTTCACGAGGCCTGATTGCAATGATCTGATCTCAATGTTTTCACGGCTCAGTGTGCCAACGGTCAGCACGCCAACATCAATCGAAGAGTTACCGCAAAATCGTAAAGGCGTGAAGTACTGAACTTCACGAACTGCGTTCCGTGGCCATACTAAATGAGGGCCAATGTTTCTGCCCATGCTTAGTTTTGCGACGCCAGCTTTGCGCAGCACCCTCTCGAGCCCCAGGGGTGCAATGCTTGCTTGGAGTGTGCAGTTGGCCAGCCGAGGTCCTGCCGCCGGCAGCCTCCTTCAGGGCATCGGACGCTGATGCTCGACACGCTCGGACTCGATGACGCGCAAGAGTGACCCTTCGCCGGAGTGACCTTTGGTGCGGGCTCATCTGGTCGGGGGTGGACAGATCTCCTACCCTGACACGTCGATTAAGGAATTGGCCGTTTTCGGTTCGCGAGAGGGCGTCGCGGCCGTCATTTTCGCGGGTCGAGGTCCGTCGGTTTCGGTCCCAGGCCTTTTTATTAAGGGGAGGTTTACTAAAGGGAGGTTTGTCCACCGCCGATCTGGGTCCCCCCGATCGCTCAGCACGATGCGATACCGGCTGTTGGCGCGCCCGGATTTGGCCACGCTGCGCCCCCTCAGCCCGCGCACCAAAGGTCACTCTTGCCCAGGGCCACTCCTGCTTCTAGCCGATGGGAGCCACCACGGCCAACAGGGGCCCAAACAGCTGCTCCCCACACGCGGGGCAAGGGGGGAGCGGGGCTTAAAGGGGGGAACGGGGGAGGGCTTCTTAGAGACGCACCCCTGCTTCTCTCAGCAGGGCGCGGGCCTCGCCTCTGGATGCAGGGCCGGCGCATGTTCTGAGAGGCAGCCGCCTTCGAAGCGGGGGCCCCCAGACGGTGGGGTGACCACACCGTGCGGTGAGTCGGTCGGGATTCGGGGTCACCGCACGGTGTTGGGACCCCGGTCGTTCTCCGAGGACGTCTCGGGCGACAGGGGGCCTCCGGGGTCCCAAGGCCGTGCGGTGACGGACCGTGCGGCGAGGTCTTGGGGGACTTGGAGGTCACCGCACGGTCCGTCACCGCACCGCTTCGGGACCCCAGATTCCAAGAAGCCTTCTCTCCCCTCCCCCGACCTCCTCTTAGTCCCCTTGCACGCCGCCAGCAGGCAGTGCTTGCACTCGGGGGTTCTTGCCTTCTTCGTTCCCGGGACCACCTGGCTGGGCGTGTCCGGTTTCTTCGGCCGGTGCCCGGCACGTGGGCGCCCGGGGGGCACCGCCCTCGTGGGCGCCGGGCGGGCGCCTCGCGCTGGGCGGGCAGGCCTGGGCTCCGCGCCGTGGCCGCCCGCGGGCGCCCAGCGCCGGGGGCTGGTGGGCAGGTCGAGGCTTCGCCCGTGTGCCCGCCCGTGGGCGCCCCGGGGGCCCCCAGCGCTGACGGGGGTGTTGTCGAGGCGTCGCCCGTGTGCCCGCCCGTGGGCGCCTCGCCCCACATGGCTTGCACCGCAGAGCTCGCACCACGGAGTTTTTGCGCCACCTGGCTTGCAGGTCCTGGCTCTCGCCGCCTGGCACGCAGACGCTACATTGCTTACACAGCCTGGCGCAGACCGCACAGCTCACGAAACATACACACCATAGCTTACACAAGGTGCCTTACACTGCGCATCATACATCATTTGGCCCACACGCCGTGCATTACACACCATAGTTTACACAGAGTAGCTCACAGAGCATGGCTCACACCACATTGCTCACACAGCATGTATTCCACAACACATACGGCGGATCATAGTTCACACCACTTAGCTCACACCGCATAGCTCACATCGCATGGCGTCCATATCCACCGTGCAGTAAATCATTTGTTGGGGTCGAAGCTGGTTATCATGTCATTTTCCGCTCGATCGCTATGTAATCCACTGCACTAGTTATGAACACGCCAGAGTGGCGTTCGAAGACATTCACCATGCCTCCCACAGCCTGCGCGAGTCGAAGTTGGCTCTGCTGAGGAGGAAATAGAGGAGGATAACTTCCTAAGCACGCTCGCGCCTTATCCGACATCCCATCCTCATCAGCCATCCCTTCCCGTTGTGCTGAATCCTGTGATGTCCAACTACTGGGGCCTCCTGGAGGACCTTGATTCCCAACACGACTCCAGCGTGTGATGCGCAACCGGAAAGGGACAGGAACAACAAGAAAAACGATTAAACCAATCCGTAGCCATTTTGGCTCAAGGGCCAGCGTGGCTCAAAGCGGAAAAGTTCCAGCCTAGAGCATTTGTGATTTGTATTTGAGGCCGCGGTGATTAAATCTCTCTTTGGATGTTCAGCAGCCAGCGAGGATCTCGAGAAAGCGCTGCTTCATTCGAGGCAAGGTTGAAGACGTTGGGTCGGACAAAGCAGTGGAGGGCAGCTCTTCAAGTGCTCCACGAAGGAATTCAGTCATCCGCGAAACTCACCCCAATCCATTACGTTGCAAGTATCAGCGTTTGCAGAAAATGTGGGCAATGGCAATGGGCGCTATCGCTGTTCAGTTATATGTGTGAGTCGAAGGTGGAGCCCAACGTCATCAGCTACAACGTTGGGATCAGCGCTTGCGAAAAGGGCGCGCAGTGGCAGCGGGCTATGACGCTGCTGGGCGAGCTGCGGGAAACGACTTTGGAGCCCGACACCATCAGCTACAACGCTGCGATCAGCGCGTGTGAGAAGAGCAAGCAGTGGCAGCCGGCGCTGGCGCTGCTGAGCGAGGTGCGGGAGGTGATCCTGGAGCCCGACGTTCTCAGCTACAGCTCTGGGATCAGCGCGTGCGAGAAGGGCGAGCAGTGGCAGCGGGCTCTCTCACTGCTCAGCGAGATGTGGGAAGTGAGGTTGGAGCTAAATGTCATCAGCTACAACTCTGGGATCAGCGCGTGCGAGAAGGGCGAGCAGTGGCAGCGGGCTCTATCGCTGCTCGGCGAGATGTGGGAAGTGAGGTTGGAGCCAGATGTCATCAGCTACAGCTCTGGGATCAGCGCGTGTGCGAAAGGCGAGCAGTGGCAGCGGGTTCTATTACTGCTCAGCGAGATGCGGGAAGCGAGGTTGGAAACAAATGTCATCAGGTACAACTCTGGGATCAGCGCGTGCAAGAAGGGCGAGCAGTGGCAGCATGCTCTGTCACTGCTCAGCGATATGTGGGAGGCGAAGGTGGAGCCAGATGTCATCAGCTACAACTCTGGGATCAGCGCGTGCGCGAAAGGCGAGCAGTGGCAGCGGGCTCTGTCACTGCTCAGCGGGATGTGGGAAGCGAGGTTGGAGCCAAGTGTCATCAGCTACAACGCTGGGATCAGCGCGTGCGCGAAAGGCGAGCAGTGGCAGCGGGCTCTCTCACTGCTCAGCGGGGTGTGGGAAGCGAGGTTGGAGCCAAGTGTCATCAGCTACAACTCTGGGATCAGCGCGTGCGCGAACGGCGAGCAGTGGCACCGGGCTCTCTCACTATTAAGCGAGATGTTGCAAGTGAGGTTGGAGCCAAGTGTCATCAGCTACAACTCTGGGATCAGCGCGTGCGAGAAGGGCGAGCAGTGGCAGCGGGCTCTCTCACTGCTCAGCGAGATATGGGAAGCGAGGTTGGAGCCAGATGTCATCAGCTACAGCTCTGGGATCAGCGCGTGTGCGAAAGGCGAGCAGTGGCAGCGGGTTCTATTACTGCTCAGCGAGATGCGGGAAGCGAGGTTGGAAACAAATGTCATCAGGTACAACTCTGGGATCAGCGCGTGCAAGAAGGGCGAGCAGTGGCAGCGGGCTCTCTCACTGCTCAGCGGGATGTGGGAAGCGAGGTTGGAGCCAGATGTCATCAGCTACAGCTCTGGGATCAGCGCGTGCGCGAAAGGCGAGCAGTGGCAGCGGGCTCTCTCACTGCTCAGCGGGATGTTGGAAGCGAGGTTGGAAACAAATGTCATCAGCTACAACTCTGGCATCAGCGCGTGCGAGAAGGGCGAGCAGTGGCAGCAGGCTCTGTCACTCCTCAGCGGGATGTTGGAAGTGAGGTTGGAGCCAAGTGTCATCAGCTACAGCTCTGGGATCACGTCGTGTGGAAAATGCGGGCAGTGGCAGCAGGCGTTGTCATTATTCGCGATGATGCAGCATCGGGACGTGGTGTTCAGTTCTACCACTTTGGCGGGTGCCATCACAGCGTGCGGTCGTCAGGGGGAGTGGCAGCAAGCGTTGTCATTATTCGTGGAATGCTGGCGCAGCAAGGTTGAGCCAGGTACCGTCAGCCGCAGCGCTACGATCAGGGGTCTTGTCAGAGGTCTGTCGCGCTGGAAACGAATCGTAACACATTAAAAAAAGGAAAACGATTCAACCAACCTGTAATTACTCGACGCGGGGATCCCCACATATTGAAATCATTTTCCCGGCACATTTTTCTATGGGTATCCGTCAATGAGCGGCTGTGTGTGAGGGCGGATCTCTTGTTCGAGATAGCTCCACAGTCCTTCTGCTCCTCCTTCTCCTCATCCTCCTCTCTCTCTCTCTCTCTCTCTCTCTTTCCCTTCCCTCCTCCACCCCGCTCATCTGGCCGCCCCCTCCTCCTCCTCCTCCCTCGCCAGAGCTGAAGTGCACAGAGAACTGGAAGCAAGCGCCTTCGGACCAGCTCACCCGAGTCGCATTTTCCGCTCTCACGGGTGCTCCCCTGTCTTGTTGTGTCTTGTTTTGTCTTGTCTTGTCTTGTCTTGCCCTGCCCTCCCCGTCGGTCTGGCCTCCCCTCCCTGCTGCTGTTTCCCCCCCCCGTCCGGCTCAGAGGATATCTAATTCCTCGCAGTCTGGCTTTGCACGCCACCCAGGCTCGGACCTTCGTCGGCCACCGCCACCGTCGCTGTCGCCGTCACCCGAGTCGGTGGCCCTGATGTGGGGGTGACGGCGGCAGTGGCAGTACCGAAACGCGCCCAGAGTCCAGCAAGGCATGAGGGTGAAGCCCCGACTGGTCTGGTTGTTGCTCTAGGGGGGGCCTGTGTTGTCACCCAAACTTGCACGGTGGGCCCTTTTCCATTTCTCTGTGCACCTCAGTTTTCGCTTCGGCTTCGGCTTGCGATGCACCACGAAGCGCCTTCGGGCCAGCTCACCCGAGTCGGAGTTTCCGCTCGCACGGGTGTTTCCCCCCCTCCCACTCGCAAGTTGAAAGCACCAAGCCAGTGTGTGATGTTCTTTTCCGCCCCCCCCACGGAAGAGCTGAATCCAGCGCCTCGCCAGAGACATCCTCACAAACAGCTCCGAGAGCAGAATATGTTACGCATGCAAACAGGCACACCGCCTGAGACATGCCCACAGTCTGGGTGCGAACGGGCCCGTGCCACACCGCCCTGCCGCCCCCCCCCCTGGGAGTGCTGAAGCCAGCGAATCGCCTGAGACATCCTCACAAGCTGCTCCGAAAGCAGAGGATGTCGTGCATGCACAACACGCAAAACCGCCTGAGCCATCCCCACAGTCTGGGCGCGAACGCGCCCGTGCAGCGCCCCCCTTGCCCCCCCCCCCCCTCCGGAGTGCTGAAGCCAGCGACTCGCCTGAGACATCCTCACAGGCAGTTCCGAAAGCAGAGGAGGATGCTGCGCATGCCAGTAGGCAAACGCCTTGAGACATCCCCACATTCTGAGCGCGAACGGGCCCGTGCAACATCCCGCTGCCGCCCCCCGTGGGAGTGCTGAAACCAGCGCCTCGCCTGCGACATCCTCACAATCTTTGTGCGTGTGTGAGAGATTCGGTCAATGAGTCTGGGTGATGAGTGAGTCTGCGTGTGAGTGTGTCTGGGTGAGTGAATCTGAGTTCGGAAGTTTTGCTATTGAGTCTGAGTGAGGAAGAGTATGTCAGAGTACGAGTCAGTCTTAGTGATGAGTGACGAGGAGGAGGAGGAGGTAGTGAGTCTGAGTGAAGAGTGTGAGTGTGCTTATGTTTGTGATGCGAATGTCGGAGTATAAGTGAGTCTGAATGTTGGGCAGGTCTGAGCGCCGAGTAAGAGAACGAGAGATGTGAAGTGAGTGAGGTCCTCGGGGCGGTGGTAGTAAGAAGACGAACCCCATCTTAGGATATGAGAAGCAGTCAACGGAGCGTACAAAGCAATCAAACGCTCTTTAACGGAGTAGGGGGCGCAGAGGGACACATTGCAATCTTTATTCGTGACAGCAGGGTTCCATCTATGGTGTGTTGCATTCGGATTTCTTGCGTAGCGGGTTACACAATGATTACGATTGACGCGGCATGTTTCCATATTTCCTTTCTTCTCCATCCAACAGCTTTTCAATGTTTCCAAGTTTTCGCTGTGCGTTTTATGCGTTGTTTCATATTGTTGCCTTTGTTCTTCGTTTCCCATCACTTGTTCGTGGGGGTGGTTGTACCAACATGTTCCTTTTGTGGCGGATTGTACTTTTGTGAGGAAACATGGTTCTTCTCTAGTACATTACGACAGCATTCTCTTCGCGGGGGACTGCAAAGTGGTCTCTTCTGTTGCGGATTACAGAAGCATTTGGTGTGGTGGATTACAAAAGAACCCCCATTGTACGTTACTACAAACGGATTACCTGTTTAATGTGTTCTTCAATCAGTGCTTTTGTAGGGCTGGGGAAGGAGTACTGGGGCGATAGCTCGTCGCTAAGCACGGTCCTCACACACTAAGGACTTTCACAACGTCGCACATCATGCAGTCCAGCGCAAACGCGTATACCATTCAACACAAAACGCGTTATGCACGCCACAGAAGGCACCCAACAGTCCTCGTACTCGCGAGACCGCATTTTCACTCAGGGGCTGGTGGGACATCAAGATGCCAGGTTCTGAGGTTACGGGCGTACGTCGTGTGTTATTAACTAGATGTCACTCGTTACGCAAAGTTACGCAACTACTACTCACAACCGTCATGAACACAGTCACGAAAAAGGATACACGCAGCCATGGCATAGTTACGGCGCGTGCAGATTGAAACAGGAGCTCGCGCACAGTGGGCATCTCACATTTCAGCACGTATGGCATTGGCGCGCACGCGCGCGCGAGTGTTGCAGTCTTGCGCGTGATCGACGCGACCGGCCTCCTCCTTGTCCACCTCTTGCTCCATCCTCGTCTCACTGTTCATATGTGTTCATATGTTCTCTCTCTAGTTATATCCTCCACCCTTGCCTTCTCACTCCGCTTGCAGTGCCTGGGAGCGGTTACATGGAGGCGCATTCGTCAGGGCAGGCAGTGCAGAACCCTTCGGGTTTTTCTCATTCCCCTACCCTTCATTTCCATCTCCCCCTTCTGCAACCCCTTCCCCCCGCCATGCCCACTTGAACCATCCATGTCATCACGAGAGGAGGAGGGCTGCGGGATGATGATGATGATGGCGGTGGTGGTGGTGGAAATGATGATGCTGATGATGCTGCTGCTGATGAGGCGGCTGCTGATTGTACTGGTGATGGTGATGACGATGATGCTGATAATAATGGTGCGAATAGTAAATAAAGTAATTATGGTTGTGATGATGATGACGAGGATGATGATGATGATGATGATGATGATGATGATGATGATGATGATGATGATGATGATGATGTTGATGATGATGATGCTGATTATGATGATGATGATGATGATGATGATGATGATGATGATGATGATGATGATGAGATTGATGGTGATGCGTTGTGTGATGCTGCTGATGATGGTGCTGATGGTGATGATGATGATGATGGTGCATCTGCTGCTTGTGATTATGATGATGCTGGTGACGATGACGATGCTGGTTGTGATGCGGCTGATGATGGTGATGGTGGTCCTCAATCAGGTCCAACATGTTTCGAAGAGTGCCTCGGTGGATCTCAGGATGGCCCAATCTATATGTTCAAATATGTTACAAGATGTATGGCCGTTGCTCTGCGGCAACGGCTCTGTCCTAGAAGGATGTAGAAGGAGGCATGTCTTGCAGTGGACGGGGCTCGACGTGGGCGAGATATTGATGACACGTGATGCGACGTTATGACATATTTTCGCAAGCTTTACAAAGTGATGAGCAGCGGTGACCCGCGATGGAAAGTGTTGAGAAGTTCTGAATATTGTGATTCGAATTCAGGCTATCACTATTCCCGTGGGCGTCCCACTAACTCGAGTGGTAGCTTAAAGCGAAACCGTGTTATGAGCCTGGTGTCCTCCAACACCGCTGAAGCAGACCCCTCCCGGGGTCAATTCTCGGCCAGTCTTTCATCCCGCTTTATTGACGGCCCCGGGGCCCGACGCGGGCCTTGGGAGGGTCACATCGAGGAGCAACCTCGTGTTCGACCTGTTCATCTCCAGCCCTTGCCCGTCAGAGCCGACCCCTCGATGCCTCCTGGACTCCCGTCCTGCCCAGCCTTGCGAGACAGCCATGGCCACGTTCCTCGATCCTCGGCCCTCTTCCTCGACCTCCTCCTCGCCGAGTCTGCGGCACGTTGCTGCCGTGGCCACGCTGTCCTCGATCCTTGACCCTCCTCCCTCTACGCTGCACGGACTACGATCGGATGATCGGAGCCTCCGTGCGGCAGAGGGTGCAAGCAGGAAGCAGGACAGCTGGCTCGGGCGATGTGGCTTCTGTACGGCTGCCAGCAAGTGCAGGAGCAGGGGGTGGCAAAGAGACATGGACAAAGAGTGGACGCCGGAGAGGCCGTACAGTGGGGGCGCGCATCAAGAAACCATATGCTTTTCGTGAGGGTATCCTGTGTTTCTTCGCTCCTCGCGTTGCGCTGTAACTTCCCGCAGCCGTTGAAGGAGCTGCTGCGTTCAGGGTGCTCCGGGTTTCCCCTCAGGTGTATCTCGCGCGCGGGTTCTCAGGGCTGGGTTTCTTGCGTGGGTTTCTTGCGGCCGCGCCCGCACTGTAGACGGGCTAACGGCGATGTAGGTAACGGCGATGTCGGTTTCTGTATTGTGGGAACGCGTGGCTCGTGCTTTCCTGCAATTCGCTGTGTCGTGTTCGCTCGATCCATTCGCATACAGGAAATGTAGGCAAGTGTGGTTCGTGATTTCCAACGCTGTGGTTCCCAACATCACCGTTAAGCAACGTCGCCGTTAGCCCGACCTTGTTGAGGGCTCCGAGTAACTACGCTGGCAGCATCAGCGGAAGCAGGGGGTGGAGGAATACATGCGAAACCAGTCTGTCTTCAGGAGGAAAACCAAACGTGGGAGGCCCCTCCCTATGAGGAGAATCCTGGAGGCATCGAGCAGCGCGCAATAGTGGTATTATCTGGACCACGCGTCCGCCCCTTCAGCTCTGCGACGACGTACGCGCGGTGATGTTCCGACGTAAGTCCGACGTGAACCCGACGCAAGTCCGAGGCAATTCCGACGTGAACCCGATGTAAATCCGACGCGGATCCGACATACGTTGGGTCTCAAGTTGCCGCGCGAGGCTTCCAGGCTTTTCCGCGCGACCGAAGAATGGGACTCGGGGCGCGCCTGCTTTCGGCCAGATGAAATCCACCATCGAGCATCGCCACGTGTGCCTCGTGACTGCACGGGCGAGACGTGGCCAGAATGCCCAATTCATGCAGGAGGCACCGAACACCCTCTCCCTCACCAACACCGACTGGGGACACGACCGCCAGAAGACCCTGCCTCTTCCTCCTCCTCCTCCTGAGGAGGAGGAGGAGGAGGAGGAGGAGGAGGAGGAGGAGGAGAAAGGGTCTTCTCGCGTGGAGGACGAGGAGGAGGGCGAGCAGGAGGATGAGAAGGAGGAGGACGAGGAGGAGGAGGACGTCGAGGAGGAGAAGGACGTCGAGGAGGAGGAGGAGGAGGAGAACCTCCTCCTCCTCCTCCTCCTCCTCCTCTTCCTCCTCCTCCTCCTCGAGTCCGCGGCCCAAGCGGCAACGGCGCGGCGCGGAGACCGCGGCGGCGCGAGGACTGGTGCAACCTCCACTCGGACCAGTACAAGCAGGCTCCCCGATGGCCCGACGCCGCGGCAGCCTGCGCCCCGGCTCGTGGCCTGGCCACCTCAGACGACGACGGCGACGACGACGACGATCACGGCGGCGATGACGAGGACGATCACGACGAGGACGATCACGGCGATGACGATCACGACAACGACGAAGACGACGACGACGATCACGACGACGACGAGGGTCACGACGACGACGAGGGTCACGACGACGAGGATCACGACGACGACGAGGTTCACGACGACGACGACGATCACGGCGACGAGGATCACGACGACGACGACGACGACGACTGCGACGATGACGACGGCGACGGCGACGACGACACAGAACCCCAGGGGCCGCCGCCGCGGTACTCTGCGCCCCGACCCGTGGCAAGACCACCGCGGGCGCGCGGCCATGCAGGGCAGAGTTCGAGGATCGAGGTTGGAGGTTTGAGGCTTCTGGGCGCCGTCGTCGGTGCTCGGTGTTCTCGCAGCCCAGGGATGCCTTCAGCAGCTGACCCCTCGCCGAGAGCGTTCCGGGGGGGGGGGCCCAGATCGCCCCGAACGGCCGCCGGAGAGCCGAGCCATGTCCGGAACACCTGGGGTCACCCCGGCCCGTGATTGGCCACACATGCGCTCAGCAAGCGAGGCTACATCCCCAGACATGCCAGCGTCTTGACAAACATTGGCACGGTGCTTTTTCTACATTCTCGGCTTGTGGGGGCCCTCGCCAGGCCCCGAGACCGTCCAAAACCGACTCGGGAGAAAAGACCAGTGCCGAGGGAAGCGTCGGGGCTTCATGGGATGCCGTCATCATTGAAAGAATAAGGGCATCGCGTGTCTGGGGCGGGGGTTGGAAAAGTCCCCGAGGGCCAACCGACCATGCCTTGTCACGCACACTCAGCCTTTGGGGGTGCAGCAGGAAAAACGACCTCCTCATCATCATCAGCAGCATCATCATCAGTCTGCGCCAGGCCCGTGGCCCGATCACGTCAGGCACACAGCCATTCCTGGCGCGGCCCCGAGCGACGGGTATTCATATTCAGCACTACTTGAGGTGGTAAGGCGAGGGGGAGGAGAAGGAGGAGAAGGGACCACGCTCGTGTTCCTCCGCTCCTCCTCCCCTCGTGGATCCTGTTCATGCATAGGAGGGATTCCTGTGCACCGCCTCCGTGGCTTTCGGGACAGAGCGAACGAAGACTTTTTGGCGATTCCGCTGCAGGGCCGAAGACTTCAGGCACATAGCTACCCAGGGGCAACGCAAGAGGACCGAGGTCCCAGACTTCTGGCAGTTTTCGGGCGCACTCCGTCGGTCCTCGGCGGCTTCGCAGCCCCGGGATGCCCTCCAGCAGCGGCGCCCTCGCCGAGAGCGCTCCGGGGATGCCCGGATCGTCACGCGCGGCCGCCGGAGAGAGCCGAGCCGTGGCCAGGAACACCTGGGGGCGCTGACGGGGGGGGAGGAGGGCTTGACTCGGGTCTGTCCCTCTACAAGAGGAACGCTCAAAAATAGTCCAACAATAGTCTGGGGGCGATTTCTGGACTTTGAGCATTTTTGGAGCATATTTTTTCAAATTTTCGTCCAAGATCCCCCTGTAAGGGGACAGGCCCGACCTAAAGGTAGGCTCAGGGGCGGACGCATGAACCCTCGATCGCCCATCCATCGCCGATAGGGGGCTGGCTAGCCCACACCGCCCTGGACCGTGTGATTTCGCCGTCGGGGGCCTGCAGCAGGTCAATCGGCGAAACATCGCGCCGGTTCCGAGTCGCCAGTTCACCCAGAGCTGGTCCCCTCTAACATTACCCCACATCCATGTGATGGCCTTTCGTGCACGTGGTGGTGCCTCAAGAACTAAGCTTTCGGAGGTGCGCCTGGATTACGGGCCCCAGGAAAGTGTACCACCACCGCCTCTCTCCCCCCCTCCCCCCCCCCCAGGAAATAGGAGTGGCAGAGGAGGCTGGAGCAGGGGAGGGAGGATGGTGCAGAGGGAGGGAGGAGGCTGGAGGAGGGGAGGGAAGGAGGGGAGGGAGGAGGCTGCAAGAGGGGAAGGAGGAGGGGAGGCTGGAGGAGGGGAGGGAGCGAAGGGGAGAGACAGAGGAGGTCTGGAGGGGAGGAGGCTGGAGGAAGAGGCCGGTGTACATCCTCAGTGCCCGCCCGTGGTTTCCTCTGGGGCCGGCGCTGCACCACTCCAGCGCCGCCCCTGGCGCCGCCCTTGGCGAGCGTCGCGCACCGGGGAGGGTTGGCCCAGCGCCGACCGATGAAATCCGCGCGGAGCTTCGACGGGTTGTGTGCATGTTCGGCGATTCCACGGTGCGAAGGAGATGCAACTACCCTTTCGGACGTTGACAGGAGGTGCTTCTGGATGCCCAGATTCCGCTAATCGCCTTCCTGCTTCAGTGATCGAGTGGCTTCACCTTGTCCGATCTCCTTGGGGGGCGGACGGAACCCAACCTACTTTCAACGCCTTGCTGCTTCATGTTTCTACCTACATCTTCCGACTGGTAGAACAAACACAAACTTTCGGGACTCCGCGCGAATTTCTTGGATCGGCGCTGGAGTCCCCTGGCAGCGCGTCCGGCGCCAGGGGCACAGAGACGATCCAAGAACTCCTCGCGGACCTTCGACATTTTCATGTTCATGTAGTTCTTTGTTCCTCTAAATGTGGGACCCTAAGCATAGGACGGGATCCCAGGTTAAACTTGCACTGCTTGAGGCCCCTCTTCCTTAGGGCCTAATCCTTGCAGCGCCGATGTGCTAGGATGCAGCTCCAGGGAGGTTAAATTCTGAATCGGCGCTCGTACACTCCTGATTGAAAGCTGGCCTAATCTGATTGAATCCCGCTTAATCCGGCTATATCCCGCTTGATCAGGTTTGATGTGGCTTAATGTTGGGCGCAATCCAGCCTAATCCGGCTCAGTGGCCCCTTACTCCGGCGTGATAGCCATCGATCGGTCTCACGGGAAAACTTCAGGAGTTGCCTCCGAATCCTTAGGGCCCCATTCCTCAGGGCCCCATCTTTGCATTGCCGATGCGTAGTCTTGCCCTCCTTTGGCGGAACGGGCTGGGCGGGAGGATGCTGCACTTGAATGCGTTCATTCCAGCCGCGGCACACTGCGCGGTGTTCGGACAGTGTGTTCCGGCGCCCCGTCGTAAATTTGCCTCAGGGTGATGGGGAGGAACGGGACAGAGAACGCGCAGGAGGAGAAGGACCAGAAGGAGGAGGACGACGACGACAAGGACCAAGAGGATAAGGAGGAGGAGGAGGAGGAGGCGAAGGATGACGACGAGGAACAGGATGAGGAGAAGGAGGAGGAGGAGGAGGAAAAGGAGGAGGAAAAGGAGGAGCAAGAGGAGGAGCAAGAGGAGGTGGACCACGCTCCTCGCCCGTCGCGCCTTCCCTTTTCACGGTTGCAGTATGTGTAGTCTGACAACCACCCCCGTCCCAGGGGCAACGGCCCCTCGGGGTGTGTGTGGCTTGGATCAGCATGAGCTCAGGAGTTAGCAGCGTCAGCGTCAGCGTCAGGCGGACGAGGAGGAGAATTGGGGGACGAAGAGGAGGAGGAAGGAGAGGGAGGGGAGGACGAGGACGAGGACGAGGAAAAGGGACATGACGGCAGGATCTCCTGTGAGAGGTGGCGTGGACAGGAATTGGACAGCATGGTTGCGCATGGCCCAGGGATCCCGGGCGAGAGTGGTGAAGCTACCCAAGGCATTTGAGATAATTCCGCGATTCGCTTCGTTCTCGTCGCTTGGCTATTCGCATACCACGTCGGGGGCGGGGTGCGCGAAGTTGTTCGGCCAACACGGCGGCCACATCGCACGGGCTTTAGGACTCGTGCTGCCATTCCTCAAGGCCGCAGCAGGTGCGACGATCGAGCTCGATTTCTCGCACACGGGGCCTGCACCAGGCCCCCTGATCGAGCCGGGCGCAGACGCTCCGAACCGATCGGGCGGACCGACCGTGCACGCCGGAGTGGATGAGCCAGAGTTGCCCGGGTCGCTCGTCGAGCGCCGAGCGACCTGGCGTTCGAACGCCGCCCGGTCTTCACCTCGAGCCCACGCCGGCGGCGCGCTGCAAGGGGACCCGAGGGGGCGGCCTTCCAGAAGGCAGGGAGCGCCTCGTCGCAGAGTCCCGCCCGCCTCCCAAGTACACATTGCTCATTGCTAATTCTCGAAAGTTCTTTGTTTTTTGGGGGCCAAAATCCTTTCATTTCTAATTGTTCTATCCTGGGTCTCTTCCAGGCCACTAGGGGGCCAGGAACAATTAGAAACGAGCACCATTAGAAATGAGCACGATTAGAAATGAACGACGTGTAGCCGCTGGCAAGGCCCGCGGGGCTCTGGTCTATGGCGCCGCCTAGTGTTGTGCAGTGGAGGCCCATGCCAAGAGACACCCTGCTTGCCTCCAGGGTGCCCTGCGATGGAGAGCGCGACGTTCCCACACCAAAACATCAATGGACGTCCTGGGGTCTCTAGGTTGGGCTTCTTGTGGTCGAGCTCCTGCTGTACGATGTGGACGAGCCCCCCCCCGACTTCCCGAGCCGCCGTTCGATGCGAACCTCCGCGCGCCCGCCCGCAGCCCCTAACCAAGGCGGGAAGGGCTGCTCCTTCCTTCTGCCCCGCGGCCTCGACTTCGCAAGAGGGGCCGTGGGTTCGTGCTTTTTTCCCCCTGCCTGTGTCAGCACTCTCGCCTCAGCCACGACCGTGTTCGGGAGGGAAGCATAGGCACAGACACACACATACACACATAAACATCGATCCCCAGGAACATATACGGGAAATTATGGGAAATGGAGGAGAAGACGACAATCCAGAACATATACAAACAGATGGGGAATCCCGGGATGTGTGCCTATCCCTTTGTGTGTCCCCCGGCTTCCTTACGCTTGCCCGAACTCACAAGGAATGGCAGGCACGTCTTCTTTCCTTCGGGACGCAGCGCTGGCACGGAGTGGCGCTCTGGCCCCAGCGTTGGCCATCCTTTGGGACATGCTGGCCCGGCGCCCGGCGCAGCGCCAGCCGCGCGCTTGGCTTGGAACGGTGCGCTCGCCTGAACGCCAGCCGTTCCCTTGGTTCTCAGCGCGTTCGCCCCATGGTGCTCTTGCCTCCAGCGTCGTCCACGTCCACGACCCGGAACGGCGCTTGCATCTCGGTGTCGGCCGCATCCGTGGCCTAGAGTTGTGTCTCTTCTTTCTTTTCTTATTCTCCTTCTTCTACTTCTTTTCAGCGCCGGGTGTAGTGGAACAGTGCTTGACCAGATCACCGCCCACGGCGGCAGCTGGAAAGAAAGTTGTGAAACGTGGGCGCGGCCACTTGTTCCACCCAACGGGGAGGGAACCGTGACACGCTTGCACCTCCAAGAGGTGGGATATTGGCTGAGGTCTGTCTCCTAGGCAGCCTGTCCATCCCCGAGAAGACGCAGAACAGGGCTTCGGGAGGCCGAGCGGGGGCCAAGAACGTCCTCGCCCTTTCCTTCGAGGCTGCCTATCGGCTCCCCAGTGTCGCTGTCGACAGTGCCATCGTTCCTCACGTGGTGGCCGCTGTGGTGGCTGTTGTGTGATGATGCAGGAAAAATGGATCAATAATGTCGAACAAATTTTACCATCGGCGACGACAACGACGACGCCGGCGACGACGAGGACGACGACGGCGTGATGTTGGGTCAGGGCCGCTCCCCGTTACGCCCTGCCCCTGGCGTCGGCGACCTCGGCGCCTCGGCGCCCGCCAGGGTGGCTACCCCATAGACCTCACCATCGGCTGCTCCTTCGGCGAGGACGGAGGGGGGAGGGGAAGGGGGGGGGAGGGGGAGGGGAGGGGGAGGGGAGGGGAGGGAGGGAGGAGGGAGGAGAGGAGGAGGAGGAGGAGGAGGAGGAGGAGGAGGAGGAGGAGGAGTCTGGCGGCTCCTGGCACGCCGATAGGAGGCACGGAAACACCAATCCCTGCTGGACAGCCTTCGCCACTTTTGACGCCTACGGAACAAGCAGGGTCGCAGGCGAGGACTGGATACGAGGAGATGGTCGCCAGTCAGAGGCCTACGCCGTTCGTGTCGGGCCTGATGGTAAAACCGCCCCCGGTGGAGATGCCTGTCGAGCCGATCACCCCGACGGAGATGATGGATACACAGCCCGAGGATCCATATTTGTTAGCTCAGGCGCCGCCGTCAGTCACCCACCCTGTGCACTCGGACCAGGTGGAGGCCACCAACCCGTCACAGGTGAAGAGGGAGATCGACAAGATAGATCAGGCGTGCCTGAAGCGAGAGGTGGAGAAGATAGATCAGGCGTGCGAGGCAGTGGCAACGAGCACTGGGGCCAGCAGTTCTTCGGCGACTACGACGGTGGCTACCTCAGGGAGGCTGGAGGGGAGGTCACCACACAGCAAAGCGCCCAAGATGCAGAACTTGGGCGGAGCATGAAGCAACATCGTGAGCATCCTGAGCCAAGACGGCATCTTCAGCGGGCTGATCGCGCAGCAGGGGCACGTGATCGAGCTGATGATGCGCGGCTGAGTGAGGCTGAGCAGGTAAGTGAGGGCAAACGGGTTAGGTTCGCTCTTTCACCAAACAGTGTTACTTGCATTTCGCCTGGCCTCTTGGGGCCGGCGGGGTCGGCTGGCTCCCTCTCCAGTTTGGGTCCACGCTATGCTTCTGTGCACCCGCCTAATGTCCAAAATAGTGCATGTGTCACCTTTTCGGGGAAGTTAGAAGGTGATGGGGCCATCTGTGCTCCTAGGTCTATTCTCAAAACGTCTGATTTCATTTCTGCAGCTTGTCGGGAAACCAAGCTTTGCCAATACAGGTGCGATGACTCGTGCGAGCAGATCCCTGATCAGCAGGGCCAGACAATTCGGGGCACGGACGCGGCAGCTGGCATGACATCCTTGGGGTCCACTTCTGATGCCAGGTCGTCTGAGAGGCCCTCAGGAGACGCAGTAGCACACAGCCACGGGACCCATGAGCGAGGTTCTAACGAGCATAGCACGCCTAGAGTCTTCTCTTTGAGTTTTGCAGCACTGCCCAGGGTTCGGGACTTGGTGCTTTAGGAAAGGACAGGTTTTCAGTTACTACCGCTCGAAGAACTTCGCGATACGGGCCTACTCGAGTGCGAGGCAGAGGTGGCGCTGAGGGCTTACCCTCCGCTACCTGTGGACACGGTCCCCGACGCCATCCACTTTTTCACGGACGGCTCGCTCCACAGAATAGGGGAGGGGATGGGAGCATGGGCAGTGGTCATGACCATTGACAAGGGTGGGAATCATGCTTATCAAGGGATACTTAGGGGAGAATTAAAAGCAAGTAACTCGATGAGCATTGAGCCTGATGGTGCTACGAGCACTACTCTTGAGTGCTTAGACATCTTGCATTGTCTTTTCTGGATTTTGGCTGAGAGGCCCCCGTGCCC
Source organism: Prorocentrum cordatum (assembly GCA_963575745.1). Classification (NCBI taxonomy): domain Eukaryota; class Dinophyceae; order Prorocentrales; family Prorocentraceae; genus Prorocentrum; species Prorocentrum cordatum. The sequence goes on along the minus strand of CAUYUJ010021942.1, from coordinate 13,344 downwards.
AATCAGCATTAGCTCGGACAGTCTGACCACCATCAGAGCGGCCAAAGGGGGGTGTTTGCCAGCTTCGGATCGTCAGCTAGCTCAGCTGGTTCAGGTGGTCTGGGATATGGTTCGAGAAGAGGCGGGGGTTACCCTCGAACACGTGAAGGCCCACTGCGGCCACCCTTGGAACGTACTTGCGGACAACGCCGCGAAGATAACTGCGCGATCGGTCGGACCCGCACCCCTGCCTCTTCCGTCGGCTTGGGTTGATGCCGTCTGCTTTGGGACCTCCAGACTCTGGGAGTGGGCCTCGGAGGGGCAAGCGGATGCGCATGCCTACCCCAATTTTTCGTTTGAACAAGATAGGTTTGTTGTGAGCGGTGTGAGGCCTTCTTGCAAAGCCGAGTGCGAGTCAGGGAGTGTTGGCGAGGGACAGAGTCGGCGCAAGATCTCGGCTGCTGTGGAGTTTCAGGTGGCGTCCTTCACCGCCCAATCGATTCGCCAGGCTCACCGCCACGGCAAAAAGGCAAGGGACAGATCGAGGCGAGCAGCTGCCCTCAGATCGCAAATGTATCGGAAAGGAGTTCATATTGTGGGGTCCAGGAAGGGAGGAATGAGAAAGGCACCCGCAGGGCTGGAGACTGGGTGTGTGTCTCCTCGGGCCACCATCTGTTTCCTTTGGGTTGTGAGCTTTGGCTCAACGTCACGGCTCCTTATGGAGCTGCAAAAGGGGTGCCCCTTACCTTCAGTGTGCAGCAGCTTCGCGTGACGTGGTCCTCGCCGCGTCTTTTAGCCTGCAGACTAGATGCGACAGCTGTGAATTTAAATTTCATTGTGGCACACGCCCCGCATGCGAGCAACACTGCGGCTGAACGGAAGCAATTTTGGGATGATATGCGCCAGGTAGCAGAGAGATGGCCTCCCAACCTCTGCTTCATTGATGACAACTGCCATCTTGAGGGGGATCAGGACTGCTCCTATGCGGGGACCAAGGGGATGAGGGGCCAGAGCTCGGCGGGAGCCTTCAAAATGGCGGAATGGCTAAACGACTTCAGCTTGAAGGCTGCTAATACGTTCTCGGGCCCCGAGGAAGACTTCACATTCGTGTCAAATAAAGCTGGCACTAAGCACAGAATCGATTTTAGTGTTACTGATGAGGAGGTTTTTTAAAGCATCTCTGACATCTCCGTGGGACATCACATTGACTTGATCAGGAGAGCCGATGATCACTTCCCTGTGCTTGGCAAGCTTGCCTGGACACGCGAGACCGTCAAAAGTGCTGGTGCTGCTGCTGCCCTAGACAGGGGCAAGATGCTCCTGGATGGGCCATGCGACCTGTTTAGAGAATCCATTCGCAACTTTCAACTTGCTGAGTTGCACGTTGACTTGAATGTGCAGCTTCAGGACACGTGCGAGTATGTTCGGCAGGCTGCCAAGAGAGCTTTCAAAAAGGAGGCTTTGAGGCCACGCAAACCCCACCTGACTGTTGGCACATTCTGGCTTATCCGTGCTCGACGGGCCGTCAAAAAAAGCGCTGATGTATGTTCGCCTGAAAGGCGGACTTGACGATAATGTCGGGCGACTTTTTTTCCTGGCCTTCAGCGTCAGAAAGGGCGAGCTTCGGGGGAGACTCGATGATGATTTGATCAGGGAAACCCCGTTGTGGCATGATATCGTCGCCATGTGGACGAGGCTCGACAAAGCTGCTGGGGACTTTCTCTGGAAGCGTTTGCACGTTGCGGAGTGGGGGTTGTAACTAGGGTGTTTGCTTAAGGGATCCCTTGAGGTCCTCCTGCAGTCCTTAGATAGGGACTACAGCGATTATCTAGAAAAGCAAGCTGTCAACATTTCTGAGAGCATTGAAGCCAATGTGTCACGGGCCGAGTGGCGACAAGCTGGCAAGCTGTTGCTCCACGGAGGCCGCCGCCACAAGCAGCCCCTTGCTTTCCCTCTCAGGACGACTCCCGAGGGAGTTCCATTGCTTTCGCCGCAGGACGACGCTGACGATCTTCAACTTCATTTTGGCGAGATCGAAAAAGCACAGCCGGCTACCAGAGAGCAAATTGTTGAGTTGTATAACCTCAGAGGCACAATTTTATCTGATGAAACCCCCCTCAGCATTGAAAACGTGATCCCTAGGCAAGTGTTGGGTAGATCCCTGAGTAAATTGAAGAGGGGGACCGCGGGCGGGCCAGATGGTCTCGACACGGACTTGTTCCTGATCGAACCTGAGGGCCTTGCGAGAGCCTTCCACCCGATCCTGGTTAAAACTGCGATTGGGGGTCGTGAACCGCATGGGTTCAAAGAGGGACAGGTGGTGAGTTTTTTCAAAGGGAAGGGCGATCAAAGTAAAGCTAAAGCCCAGCGAAGTATACTGCTGGGGAACACCATCAGTAAGGTGCACCACAAATTTGTCAGAGAGAGAGCGTGGCAATTTATAGGACAGTGTCTTCATGACACTCAGTGCGGAGGTTTCAAGGGCAGGTCCACTGATGTTGCTACGCATTTTGTTCGCAGCAGATTCCACGCTCAGCGTAGGGATGGCGTGTCATCTATTGGGCTCTTCCTCGACCTCACCGCTGCGTTTTATAGTATAATCAAACAGTACATAATACGACTCCCAGGTGAGGAACAAGAATTGTTAGATGCGATGCAGGACTCGCCTTTACCACCTGCCTTGTTTTCGGCCGCCAAAGCCCTGGAGGGCTGCCCGATCTTGGACCAAACCATTGGCGATGCTCACCTTCTGGAGCTAGTGAGGGAGTCTCAAGCGGGAGGGTTCTGGAAGGTGAGGAATGCCTCTAGCTTCGTTCGTCCGACCCTTGGGGCCCGTCCTGGGACTATCCTTGCCACGGACGGCTTTAATGTTGCGTTCAAACCCATCATCGATGAGATTGAGACTGAGATGGAGGCTGCTGGCATGACATGGAAGACCCAAGAGAGACCACTGCACTTCGCTGCTCTGAACGACTGGCAGCACCAGGCCTGTAGCGTTTCTTTCGTGGATGATCTCACCCCAGTCGGGGCAGAGCCTGATGCGAGGAAAGTTCCAGCGCAGGCCGCCAAGCTAGTTGATATTGTTTTTGTGGCCGTGGCCAGGTACGGACTGCGGCTCAATGAGAGCAAGACTTTTTTGCTTCTGGCTATTGTGGGGACGTACTCAAAGGGAGTCCGACACCTACTTTCCAAGGGAGAGGGGAAGGTGAGTATCGTTTCGGAGGAGCATGGAATATATGTCAGTGTCGTCAAGCAAATCAAGGGGTTGGGAACGATGATGCTGGAGGGGGGAAGGGCCCAACGTGGAAGTGGCGCATCGCATTGCGCAGATGCGTCGGGAACTGCGGCCGATACAAGTTGCGCTTGGAAAGTGGCAGGCTCTCAGCACGTCTACGAAGGTCAAGTGCGCGGATGCGTGTGCTCTGTCCAAGCTGTGGTATAACGTTTGTGTGTGGGAGCCTGTTAGCAACAAGATGCATGCGCGCATTGCTTGCGCGCAAGCCGCGGCCGACCGTGCCGCTCTCGGCCTCCCCTTAGCTGCCAATGCTGAGCTCAGGATCTCTCACAAGCCTGTTCTACGAACTGCTAATAGGCTTGACCACCGAACAGTGATGCGGATAGCGCGCCTCAGGTATCTTACCAGAGTGCTGGGTTCTGCCCCAGCTGGGCTAAGAGTGGCCTTAGACTCTGTGGGATGTGCAAGACTCGTGGGTCGCGATCTTGAGGCAAGACTTGGAGTGGCTGAATAGTATGGTCAACAAGCTTGATGTGCCCCAATCGGGGTCGGCGGACGACTGGATTCAATTGGCCAGGTCTGCCAAGCGTCACTTTCTTGCGAAGGTTACGGAAACTGCGCGCAGGCAGCTCTTTCTCCAGCACCAGATGCAACTTGCTCGAGAGCTTCAAAACTCGGTGGCCCACTTAGGCGTTACGGTCCCTGGTGCTGGGCCTCAGGGCCCGAGTCAAACTGAAACGCCGAGGGTTTACTTTTGCTACGAGTGCGGCTTTACCTCCAGCACGGCCAGAGGGCTGGCGGTCCATCGCAACAAGTTTCACAAAGATGCTCGAGACCCGTCCGTGTGGGCGGTCGGTTCGCTTTGTCAGATTTGTTTAACGGAATTCCACGCTCGAGGGGGACTCTTAAAACACCTTAAGCAGCAAGTGGGATGCTGTCAAGCTTGGGCCTGTCTGGGACGCGCGGTGGACCAGGCGGAGCTTGAGCAGAGCATCCGCGAGAGTGCGCTGACTCAGAAGAATAACCGCAAGGGGGGCAAGCATGAGCATTTTGTGGAAAAAGCTGCCTACCGAGTGCCAGGCCCACCCTTAGCACCTATGCTCGATCTTGGGAGAGGAGTTGCTGTTGATGCTCCTACTGTGGCTGTCGAGGCCCCCGTTTGTGTTGCGCCAACTGCTCTGACCCGTGCTGAGAGCCTTGCTTCAGTTTTTTTGATCGTTGGTGAGGGGAGGCTGAGTGGCGATTTCCACCAAGTGCTCACCACGATTCTGTCACGGAAAGGAGTGCAGATAGCCATTCAGCATTTCTCGCACTCTCAGTGGACTGAGGGGCTGGCCGCCCATTGGACTGAAAAAAAAAAAAAAAAGTAGAAAAAATAAAAAAAAAAAAAAAAAATAAAAAAATAAAATAAAAAAAAAGAAAAAAAAAAAAAAAATAAAAAAAAAAAAGAAAAAAAAAAAAAACAAAAAAAAAAAAGAAAAAAAAAAAAAAAAAAAAAAAAAAAAAAAAAAAAAAAAAAAAAACAGGTACCTCCCCAGGGCCCGCGTCGCGGGGGGCTGTTTTTTCCTCCCGAAAAACAATAAAAACAAAAAAATGGGCGTTCGGAGTGAGAAAATACAAAACAAAAAAAACAAAGTGGGAGGGCTCTTAGAGGTTCCGAGTTTCCCTGGGGGAGACCCTTTGCCAATTCTAGGCAGCGTGATCGCCTCATGCAGGAAAACGTGGTGATGAGAGGGGCCTTGAGACTGGCGGTGTTTGCGCAGGCCCACGGAGTTCCATGGGCCACCCTGTCGGAGCAGAAAATTTGGCATCTGCTCGAGTTTGACAGCTTCCCCTTTCTTGATGCCGTTGCTGCCAGCCCTGCCGCCAGTGCTATCAGGTTCGAGAGGTGCGCTGTCTCAGGTGGCGCGGAGTGGGACCCGATCGGCATCGTGGCATCGTGGATGCCGAGTCTCCGCCAGAGGGTTGAGACTGAGGGAGGATGGGGGTGCATGGGCGATCATGTGCATTGCATGTCTCAGGGCAACTGTGGGTGTATTAGTGTTACGTTGCCCGCTCCTGTGTCGACCTTGATTGCCCTCTCCTTTTGCGATGGTTGGGACAGTTGTATGTTACGGCAGTTGTGTGAGGGGGACTTTGAACTTCCTGTGGGTGCGGAGGCTCTTGGTCCTCTCGATCCGTATCTGTTGTAACCTGTGGCCCAGAGGCTCTCGATGCTGGCAAGTGTTGGTAAGGGACCCCTGATGTCACAACAGCTGCTGCCTGCGTCGTGCTCTTTTTGTCTCCTTCCCCCTTTTTAATCCCAGAAGAGGCTGCGAACTGCATGGGCCTTTAGTCTGCGAGCGAGCGAGCGAGCGAGCGAGCGAGCGAGGAGGAGGAGGAGGAGGAGGAGGAGGAGGAGGAGAAGGAGAGGGAGGAGGAGGAGGAGGAGGAGGAGGATGGGGGGGTGAAGAAAGAAAGGGGAGGGGGAAGAGGAGGAGGAGGGCGGGGGGCGGGGAGGGGGGGGAGGAGAAGGAGAAAAAAGGAGGGAGGGGAGGGGGAGGGGAGAGGAAGAGCGGAGGAGGAGAAGGAGGAGGAGGAGGAGAGGAGTAGGAGGAGAAGAGAAGGATGAGGACGAGGAGAGTAGGAAGAGGGAGGAGGAGGAAGGGGGGAAGGATGAAGAGGAGGAGGAGGAGGAGGATGAGGATGAGGAGGAGATAATGAGAGTAGGAGGAGGGGGAGGATGGACGGAAGGCGGGAGCGGAGGAAAGGAGGGAGGAGGCAGGGGGGGAGGAGGAGGGGGAGGGAGATGGGGGAGGAATCCAGCAGGAGGAGGAAGGAGAGCAGGGAGAGAGGAGGGAGGCGCGTTATGAGGCGGCGAGGAGGAGTCTTGGCGGCGGCGGCTCGGGCCAGTGGCGGCTTTTGGCGTGGAGGCGGGGGCGAGCTGGGCTGTTTGATGGTCGTTACTGCTGCCTGTCTTTTTGGAGTTGAGGTCGGGCGGTGCGGGATTGCGTAGAAGCTGGAGGGAGGTCGTTATGCCTGCTTGGCTTGCGGGCTTTGGGCGAGTCTTCACGTCTTCCGGCCCGACGGAGGCCTTTTGCCAGGGGTGGGATGCGTGACATCCACCTAAGCATACACACAAAAACAAAGCTACATCCATCCGTGCATACATACATACCTATACGACCACCCTTCGGGTGATAAGGAGGTTCGGGGTGGGGGGGGGGAGCCAACGTCTCACTCGATAGGTCTCACTATCGATCTCACTGTCGATCTCACTATCGTTCTCCCTCGATCGATGCCACTCGATCGATCTCACAATCGATATCACTCGATCTATTTCATTCGATCGATCTCACAATCGATCTGACTATCGATCTCACAATCGATCCCACTATCGATCTCACTATCGAACTCACATTCAATATCACATTCGATCTCACTATCGATCTCACAATCGATCTCGCAATCAACGTCAGCATCAACATCATCAACATCATCGTCACCAACGTCATCAACATCATCATTACCACCATCATCATCATCAGCATCACCTTCATCATCAGCGTCATCATCATCACAATCGGGACACCACCATCAGCACCTTATCACAATCATCATCAACATCATCATCATCACCATCATCGGGACACCATCATCGCCACCAGCATCATCATCATCAACCTCATTATCATCATCGGAACACCACCATCAGCATCATCATATCATCATCATGAACAACATAATCACCATCATCATCGGGACACCATCATCATCAGCAACATCATCATCATCATCACCAACATCATCACCGGGACACCATCAGCATCGTCACCATCATCATCATCACGCTCATCATCAGCAACATCAGCATCATCAACATCATCATCGTCGGGACACCATCATGATCAACATCAGCATCATCATCAGCACCATCGTCGGGCAACCATCATCAAAATCGTCACCATCACCTCGTCACCACCCTCATCATCAACATCATCATCATCGGGACACCATCATCGTAATCATCATCATCAACACCATCATCGGGACACCATCATCATCATCACCATGCTCATCAACAGCATCATCACCAACCTCATCAGCATCATCATCATCGGGGCACCATCATCATCATTTCCACCATCATCATCAACAACTTATCATCATCTCATCATCATCATAATCATCATGATCATCAACATCATCATCATCAACGGATCACCACCATCATCAGCGACATCATCATCATCATCAACAACATCATCATCATCATCATCGGGGCACCATCATCATCACCTTCATCACCATCATCATCACCATCATCATCAACATCGTCAACATCATCATCATCATCATCATCATCATCATCATCATCATCGGGACACCATCATCATCACCACCATCACCATCATCATCATCATCAACATCAACATCATCGACATCGTCATCATCATCGGGACACCGACGGGACACCGACGGGACACCGGCGGGACACCGGCGGGACACCGCGGGCCCACGGCCGCCCGGAAGGGAGTCATTTGGTCCGGCCGCGCCTCAGCCACACGGGACACCAGCGGGACACCGGCGGGACACCGCGGGCCTCCGGCCGCCCGGAAGGGAGACATTTGGTCCGGCCGCGCCTCAGCCACAGGAGACTTTCTTCTCGCCCGCCCACGCAGCTTCGCCTCGCCCGCACGCACGGCACGCACGTACACGAAACCGAAATCGATTCCGCGTAGGTGGGGCCTCTCCGATCCCACTTCCGATCACACCCCCTACCTCTGACATAAACACAAAGACAGACAGAGATACCACAGACAGAGCATACAGACAGACAGACAGACAGACAACAGACAGACAACAAAAGACAGACAGACAGACAGACAGACAGACAGACAGACGCACGTGCGTACCTACATCCTTCTATATGCACATTGTTTCGCACATGTGCACGCACACCCACATATATATGTATATATATATACGTGTATATATACATACATATAAACACATATATCAACACCTACACTTAAATGCACACATACACATACATATGTACGGACCGAGCCATCGTGTTCCATATTACGATCTCGATGTGATGCATGTGTGTCCACACATGCATACATACATACATACATACATACATACATACATACAAACATACATATATACACATATATATACTTATTTATATAGAAAGAGACATATGTAGGTATACACGTATATAGCTATCGCGAACCCGACCCGACGCTAATCGCGAATCGAAGCTTGCAACACCCAGGACCTCCTTATTACCCGCAGGGTGGTCCTTTCGATACTCATTCACTTTGTACTGACTGCTATCAATGTTGCTGCCTTCGGTGCCCTTGCTCCAGGCATGCTGGCCCAACCGCCCCTGCCGCGTTTAGAGCAGCCGGTGCACTGCATCGCTGCGTGCCTCTGTAGCCTCCCGAACCTAAGGCTCACGGCGTTGCTGCAAGCTCGCCTCTGCCATTCCCTGACCATAGTTAGATGACAGACGTCGTCCTTTTTGGCCGCCATGGTTGCGATGGCTTGACATTTTGTGGCGCTTATTGCCCCTGTGATCTGGTCTCTGCTAAAGCTTATGGCCTAGATTGCACAAACATCTCGCGCTTTTCACGCCTGCGCCAGCGACTGGTGATGACTGTTGATTGGGCAAGCGCGGCATGCACAGCTCAACAACGCTCCAATCAAGAACCTCCCTCCTCCTTCTGTCCTTCTCGGTACTCCTCTCGTTCCTCGTTCCTCTCCCTCGTCCATCGCCTCCTCCTCTCATCCTCCTTCTCCTCTTCCTTTTCTATTCGTTGGTGCCCGTTCGCAGCCGGTCAGTTGGGTGTTCACATCCAGACGCCTTCACTGAATCAGTCGAAGTGGAGGTAGTACCAAGGCAAAGTCCCAGCTCAGCCCTCGCTCACGAGTCGTCGCACCTTCAGGGCTGCGCCCCCCGTCCTCTTCCTGCTGCCTGTCCCCTCCGCCGCGGGCGGTGCGGTGTGGGCGAATCTACTCAGCCATGGAAACGCAAATTTCCGACGACATGTAGTTTCCTTGGCGTGGGTTCCCATAGGTCTCCACTCGTTGTTGTTTCCCCCGAGCTGATCTTCGATAGTCGTCGGGCCCGAACCGAGCGTTCGAGGGCGCAGACTTTGCAAACAATGGTCGCCATGCTTGTTGCGTGGCTTGGAAAGGCGCGAGAATGCGCGAGCCCACCGAGGCCGCCAGGCAGTGCAGCGTTGGCATGATGGGCAGGGCTCCTGGTGAAAGCGGCTCTTCAGCTCTGGGGCTTTCCAGGAAAAGGCCCTCCACCCCGAGTCGCCGAGTCGTTCTGTGACGGTCCTGGGGCCCGGGGGAGGACCCCGGGAGGCCGAAAGTGGCGAACACATCCACGACCCGAGCGGCAGCAAGAGGGGGGGTCTCCTGCACGCGGTATGCGTAGCCAGGCACCTCGGCAGCTCCCGAGGGCAGCGGCGGCGTCCCAGGCAACTTCCGACCCGGCATGCGGGGGACGTGGGCGGCAAGGCAGAAGCGGGCACACAGGAATGACTCGGGGAGGGAGCGCAGCAAGGGGGGGGGGATGATGGTGCACAGCTTGCGCGTACAAGCAGGTGGTAGGGAGGAGAAACCCCACATTACGTTGATGAGGAGGGAGATGATGAGGGGGGAGAAAGGAGGAACACAACTTACATCATCCGTGCCGTGTCTTGTCTGCTCCTCCTTTTGAGCTCTTTCCTTCTCTCTCTCTCTCTTTCTGGCTCGATCTTCCTTCTTTCAGGAGTGCCTCGCAAGTGTGGTTGCGGTTGCTCTCGACTCTCTCACTGCTTAGAGCGGTGCACAGTGAGATCGCCAGTGCTCTGCGTGCCCGCTGCACTGGCTCGAAGGTGGGGCAAGAGCAAGCAAGAATGTTGCCCAGCGCGGGCCCCAAACAGTGCGTTCTTGCAACATGCGCGGTGCAATCTAGGTTGTGTAATCAATGTGGTGCAATGTAGGTGGTGGAACCAATGTGATGTCATTTATGTGGCGCTGAGCAAGGCAAAGCAGTGTAAAGCATTGCACAGCAGTGCAACAACGCAGGACAATCCAGTGCACAGTCATACAAAACATTGCGACGCTTTGCAATCCAATGCAAATCGTGTCAAAACAGTGCAACTCAATGCAATGCAATGCAATGCGAAACAATAAAAGGCAATGCAACGGAATGCAATCCAAAGCAATGCAGAGCAATCCAAAGCAATGCACAGCAAGTCAAATCAAAGCAACGCAACTCAATGCACATCGATGCGAAGCAATGCAGAGCCATCCAAAGCAATGTACAACACTGCAAAGACACTGCAAACAATGCTTTGCAAACAACAGTAAACAACGCAAAGCAATTCGAACCAATGCAATGCTAGACAAAGCATTGCAGAGCCGTGTAAAGCAATGTAACTCAATACATTGTAGTGCAATGCAATACCATGCGAAGCAACGCAAAGCAATGCAAGGCAATGGACATCAATGTGATGCAAACACATGTAAAGTAACGCAAGGCAGTCACAATACAAAGCAATGCAAAGCAACGCAACATGCGAGCCTCGCGCAATCAGAGTCGTGACCAAAATGGCGCGGCGATGGACGGCGGCAACGGGCGGCCACAGGCCAGGCGGACCTGCGCAGAGTCCCGGTTGCGAGCCTCGCACAGTCAACATCGTGACCAGAATTGTGGCCACGGGCGGCGGCGACGGGCGGCCGCAAGCCGGCCGGGCCGGCGCACAGGCCCACCTCGATATTGGAGAGGCACGGAGCCCCTAAGTGCAAGCACTGTTGCGGGAATGAGGAGGATGAGGACGAGGAGGATGCGCGCCTCTCAACCAGGGCTGGAGCAGACGTGGTCGGAGGGTCGCACCGCATCGCCGATGCATCGGGGGCAGAAGCATGGAAGACAGCGGGCTCTGGTTCCACCTGGGAGGCCTGGAAAGGAGCAGAAAGTGACGCCTGAAACGGGGACCATCCCTTTCAGCTAACAGTAAACAATATATCTTCTTGCCAAGGACAGCGGGGGGTGGGCGGCATACCTGCCTGCTGCGTGTATGCCAACCATCCCTGTCAAACAACAAACGCAAAGCGATCGTGGGCGCACACCTGCACACAACACACGCTCCGTCATTATACATATTTATATGAAACTAAGGGCGGTGGGCGGTGGGAAAGTCGACATGTTGACCAATGTGGCGCACCTGGTGCGCGCGGCGCCGCTGGCACGTGCGGCGCACCTGGCGGGCTTCGCGCACCTGGCTGGCGTTTGCATGTGTTACCTGTTGTTGTCGATAATGGTCCCTGTCAATGCTGAGACTCGCTTGCTACTTGAGCGTTGGGAGGCGCGGGTGGGAAGGAGCGAGACGGCTTGTTGCTTGTGGGTCGATTGACCCCTCCCCTGGCCCCTCCCCTAGACCTGGAGGGAGCTGCCGCGACTGATTGGAGCGCCCAAGAAGGCCTCGACGAGAAGGCACACATCATTGATTTTGCGGAGGCTTGGGGCAGATGTTGGCCCCTTGGGGGGGGGGGGGCAGGCCAATTAAGGGCCGCCTCTTCTTTGTTCGAGCTCCTTCAAGATGGCCCCGAAATGGCCCCCAAGGCTTTCAAACGCGCCCCAAGAAGGCCTCAAGAGGCGCCCAGGAGACCCCAAGAGGCCCCAATTGCCGCAGCAAGGCGCCCGAAAAACAACTACAATGTGGAGGCGGACGGGCGCCGGAAATGTCGACCTGCGACAACGGCCTCATCATACTGTCGATATTCTTGCGGAGTTAGAATTGCTGACGAGGGTGACGCTCGTGGTGTCGACATGGTGACATGAACGCGAATCAGGGACCGAGCGAGCCCACTTCTGGCAGCTTGAATGGTGAGAGGTCTGTGGCCCTGCCACACTTTCTGGACCTAGGACAGCTGGAATGGTGAAGATCCGAAGCCCCTGCCACGATTTCTGGACCTGCGACGGCAGACTCGGGCAAGACCACCATGATGATTCTCATTTCTGGATCTGCGACGGCTGAAATCGACCCAGTACACTCGCCCCCCCCCAAGTGGAAATTCTGGTGAGAAGAATCTTTAAACTGAAACCAAGCCAGAACACCATAGTGACTCTCAGTTCTAACTCAAATCGAGCCAGAACAGCAACGTGAGTCTCATTGTTGGATCGGGGAGGGCTGACATCTAGCCCAAACACCATAAGACATAGTGAGCTTCACATCTGAAACAAATCGAGCCAGAACACCAACACGAATCTCATTTCTGGATCTGGGAGGGCTGAAATCGAGGCCGAACACTAGCCACCCACTGTGGAGATTCTATCGACAGGAATCTTTGAACTGAAACCAAACCAGAACACAAGAGTGACTCTGATTTATTTATTGGCCACGCCGAGCCAGAACAGCAAAGTGAATCTCATTTTTGGATCTGGGAGGGCTGAAATCGAGCCAGAACACATCAGTGAGCCTCACTTCTGGACCAAGTCGAACCAGAACAGCATCGTGAATCTGATTTCGGTATCTGCGAGGGTTGGAATCGAACCAGATCGCCATAATGAGCCAATTCCAGACAGTCGCCGGACCGGTGAGACGCCCCCCCCCCTGGCCTCCCCTGTGGAGATTCTGGCGAAGAGAATCGAGCCAGAGCACAACAGTGAGTTTCATGTCTAGACCAAATCGAGCCAGAACGCCATCGTAAGTCTCAGGTATGGATCTCGGAGGGCTGAAATCGGGCCAGAGCACGGTAGTGAGCGTCATTTCTGAACAAAATCTTGAGTCGCATTTCTGTGCCGAATCGAGCCAAAACACCATAGTGAGCGCTGCCGTGCGGCTCTGCCGGGCCGCCGCAGGGTCTGGGAGACGCCTCCCCCTTGCCTCCCGTAACAAGACTCTGGTGAGAGGAATCTTTGATCTCTATGAGAACCCTCTAGCGAAACGCCGTTAGGTAAAAAGGCCCCAAGAGGCTCCCAATAAACGACAAAGAGGCACCAAGAGGCTCCCCCGAGGCACCGCAGATGCTCCAAGAAGGTCCCGAGACCGCCAAGAGGCCCCCAAGATGCCCAAAGGGGACCCCAAGAAACTCTCAAGAGACATTCGAAGAGACTCTGAGAGGCATCCAAGAGGCCTGTG
>CAUYUJ010021941.1:124314-130930 GCA_963575745.1 Prorocentrum cordatum | reverse complement strand
GAGGATGAGGAGGAGGAGGAGGAGGAGGAGGAGGAGGAGGAGGAGCAGGAGGGGAGGGGTCCCTGCGCCATGCCGACCTGGGCGAGCGTGGACCCAGTTTCGCTCGCTCCGCCACGGAGGAGGCGCAATCCTCCCCGATTCCCTTCTTCTCCCTCCCCCGCGTCTTTCTGTTGCTTTCTTTTAATCTTAACTGTGCTCTCATGGCGGACTTCTTTGTTTCCGTATTTCCGCATTTCCAGTGGAATCCTCTGAGTGGACCTCACCCCCGCTCTCGGGAACCCTTCGCCCGCTCGGCGGGTGAGGGGTTCTTTGGTGGGGAAAGGGGTCGTCTCATTGGGGCTTCCCAGCTTCCCATGGAAGGATGGGGAGAGGTTTTCGTGCCTTCCCACCTTGGCGCGTGATGGCCACGGACCCACGCAAGCGGCGCCCAGCGTGGCCCCGCGGAATCGTCTATTTCACCCCAAACCTCCGCGGCCCACTAAGCAACTGCCGCGCGCCACGTTGCCACAGTCCTCCACGTCCTTTCCCCCTCTTTTCCGTCATGCAGGCTATTCTGATCGCGTCCATACCTTCCCTTATCCCTCTTTCCCCTCCGCTGCGCTGGAGGGCCTAGCTACTCCGCCCCTGGGGTGTGTGACGGTCTGCTTCTTTCTGAGAGCCCTTAATGCAGCTCTAGTTCGATCACCCCCCTGGGAGCACAGTCCCCTGCAGTGGGGTAGCAGCGCTCGACGAACTCTAGCGCCGACAACTTTCGGTCCTGAGGAGGAGGAGGAGGAGGAGGAGGAGGAGGAGGAGGCGAAGGAGGAGGAGGAGGAGGAGGAGGAGGAGGAGGAAGAAAGGAGGAGGAGGAGGAGGTGAGGAGGAGGAGGAGGAGGAGGAGGAGGAGGGCGAGGAGGAGGCAGCTTCCAGGCGCTCCGACGGTAGGGGGGGGAGGCGTCCACAGATTTCGCAGGTGCTGGAGACATGCTAGGACTCCGGGGGCTGGAGGAGGAGGGAACCTCCCTCCTCCCCCCCCCCCCTCTCCCTTCCCCCTCCCTCCCTCCTTCCCCCAGGCAGGGAGGGCGTGAGGGAGGAGCGGCAGGAAAAGGGAACCGACCTTCAAGAGGGGCGGGAGGTCCCATCGCGGGGCTCCCTCTTCGCCGCGGCTAGACAGGGCTCGGGCGGACAGAGAGAGGGCACGGACTGACTCGACTTGGATTCCCTTCCTCCTCTTCCTCCTCCTCCTCCTCCTCCTTTTCCTCTCCTCCTCCTCCTCGCCCTCCTCCTCCTCCTCCTCCTCCTCCTCCTCCCCTCGTCCTCCTCTTCCTCTTCCTCCTCCTCCTCCTCCTCCTCCTCCTTCTCTTCCTTCTCCCCCATGTCCTCCTCGACCTCCTTCTGCTGCTTGCTCTCCCCTCCTCCTGCCTCCTGCCTTCCCTCTCCTCCTCCCTCCTCCTTCCTCCTCCCTCCGTCCCGCTCCTCTCTCCTCTCCGTCAGGCCCCCCCACTGCTCCTTCTTAAGGAAGGTCGACCTTGGAAGCGAAGAGCGCAATGGAAGAAGGGCTGGCGTTCGACCAGAGAGGAGGAGCAGGAGGCGGAGGAGGAGGCGGAAGAGGAGGAGGTGGAGGAGGAGGGGTGGAGGAGGAGGTGGAGTGAGGGGGGAGGAGGTGGAGTAACGGAGGAGGGAGGAAGAGGAGGAACACGAGGGCCGCGATGAGCGACGTGCAGGCGTTCAACCAGCGGGGCCTGCTCGCGTCGATCCGCGGGGAGCCCCTCGCCGCGGTGCCCGCTGCAGGAGCAGGAGGCGCAGGAGCAGAAGCAGCATGCGCAGCAGCAGCAGGATGAGGAGGAGGGGGAGGAGGGGGAGGAAGAGAAGGAGAAGCAGGAGGAGGAGGAGGAGGAGGAGGAGGAGGAGGAGGAAGAGGTGGAGGAGGAGGAGGAGGAGGAGGAGGAGGAGCAGCAGCAGGAGCAGGAGGAGGAGGAGGAGGAGGAGGAGGAGGAGGAGCAGGAGGCGGAGGAGGAGGAGGATGAGGAGGAGGAGGAGGAGCAGGAGGAGGAGGAGGAAGAGCAGGAGGAGGAGGAGGAGCAGCAGCAGCAGGAGCAGCAGGAGCAGCAGGAGGAGGACCGTAGCCATTTTGTGCTCAAGCTGCGGGCCCGAGTTCCGCAGTGGAAGAACATGTCTTCCCTGCGGCACGCGGCCTGCCGCTTGGCGCGGCGGCCCGACAGGGGTCCTCCCCGCGCCCAGCACGAGGTCGATCCGATCACCGATCGAGGCCTTCGCATTCGCTCATGGCTTGTCTCTCGCCCCGTATTTCTCAACGCGTTTCTCCTTCTCGCGGTACACTAAGACCATCGGATGACAAAGATGCGTCCGCCAAGCTCTCGTATACGGCTTCCAGTAGAACTGGACGTTCCGCCCGCTCTCGTCGTATGCCCGTCGCCCTCAAATCTGTCTGCCTTATCTGCAAGCACGTGTCTCGCATTGCGAGGCGAGGTGACGACAATCGCAGGCATGGCGTTCCGAAGTGGCACTCAAGATCGCAATGCTTGCAGTTGCCTGCGCGGTTGCCGACTCCGCTGCTACGACTTACCCCGCCGCCGCCGCCAATGGAGGACCCACCGAATTTCCCTGAACCCTGAGGCCTGGCTCCTCCGCCACAGCCACCGGAGGCATCAACAGAGGCAGCAACAGGGGCAGCACAGGAAACGGTGCACAACGCAGTTGGCAACGCAATTTTCAACCCTCGCGGGTGAGAAGGGGGTTCCGCGCTTCCGCCTACGGACCCCGCCCGAGATCGCTGCTTCTAATACTGATGGTCATGGATGTCAGAATTTCGCTTCTGTTAGCATGCCAATCAACAGTTCACTCGGCCTTCCCGCTGACAATCCAGTTGGCGTAGGGTCACTTCAGAGGACAATGACGATCTTGGTTGTCATGCAGCGTCAGCTGGTGCAGTTGTGCCCGTGGTGGGCGCAAGCGTTTCGGGTGCTAGCCAATCGTGCCCATCACTTGACAGGCCAGACAACACACTAGGGATCAGGTTTGGACAATTTGTGCGTCTCGTACGTCTTTAAAAAGCAACTATATCCCAACGGCGCAGAAGGCAAGATGGGACCGCAGGGTCCATCCACAGGGCGTTGGCAAGTCACCACGCGAAGCGCAACTATATGGGTCAAGAGCGGGAACATCGAGCGCGCGCAGAGGACCAAAACACAGTTGTGCCAGGATTTCATGAAGGCACCTACACAGTTTCAAAACGAGTTTTTGACACCATTCGAAACTATTCAAAACACTTTGGGTTGATGTTGTGAAAGTAGGCGGAGTGGAGCAGCTGTACGATGATATTTGCAGCAATACATGCATGTTCGACCAATTATACGGCAGCTTGATTGGTTGGGCTGATACACCAAATGTCGTTTGCGTTCAATCAGATGCGGTAGGCACTCAATCAGGAAACGTTGGCACTCAGGCAGATGTTGTTGGCACTCATTCGGGTCGCGTTGGCACCCGGTCAGAAGTAAGTGGCGCTCGTTCGAAAGTCATTGGGCCATGCTCGCCATGCCAGCCACCGATTTAGAGATCGGCACTTCCGTCTAATGACATGTCGTACCGCAGTTGATTATGTGGTTAATTTCGCTACGCATAAAGGAAACACACATTGCACATTTAATTCGGCAGCGACTGTTCTCGGGCAAAGGATTACACGTCAAAGGACATATATGTGACATGCCAGTATCTCAGGCAGCATTAAGAAAGGCCGCCCACCTTCACAATGCAGCACATCCGCTACAAACGTAAAAGGTATGTACATCGTCGAATATGTGTTTTAAACGGTCTCTCCAACCTCCCCATCCCTCCCGGCCCACCCACGTCGCTATTTCATAAAAAATGCGTGTTTTAGCGCTGCAAGCGGAAAACCGCGGAGGGTCACTGTGGGTTCCCAACCCGTCCCCCCCCTCGAAAACCGGGGGGGGTCACTGCTGGTTCGAACCCCCTCCCTACCCCCCGAGTTCATCATGAAAAGGGGGGGGTCACTACCGGTTCTATCCCCCGCCCCTGCCCCGCTGGCAAACGATTTCCGCTCCTCGGGACAGTTGGACAGAGGTGGGGACCTTGGGACAGTGGTGGGGACGGTGGTGGTGGGGACAGTATTGGGGGGACAGTGGGACAGAGGTGGGGACAGTGGGACAGTGGTGGGGACCGTGGTGGTGGAGACAATGGTGAGGGGACAGTGGGACAGTAGTGGGAACAGTGGGGACAGTGGGGACAGTGGTGGGGACGGTAGTGGTGGGGGCAGTGGTGAGGGTGGTGGTGAGGACGGTGGTAGGACAATGAGACAGTGGTACAGTGGGGACAGTGGTGGGGACAATGGGGACAGTGGTGGGAACAGTGGGACAGCTCAGTGGGACAGCGGCGGGGACAATGGGGAACAGTGGGGACAGTGGGACAGTGGTGGGGACAGTGGGGACAGTGGGACAGCGCATTGGGACAGCGGTGGGGACAGTGGGGACAGTGGGACAGTGGTGGGGACAGTGGGGACAGTGGGACAGCGCAGTGGGACAGCGGTGGGGACAATGGGGACAGTGGGACAGTGGTGGGGACAGTGGTGGGGACAGTGGGGACAAGGAGACACTGGTGGGGGCACTGGTGGGGACAGTGGGGACAATGGTGGGAACAGCGGGTACAGTGGTGGGGACAGTGGGACAGTAGTGGGGACAGTGGTGTGGGGACAGTGGGACAGTGGTGAGGACAGTGGTGGGGACGGTGGTGGTGGGGACAGTGGTGAGGGCGGTGATGAGGACGGTGGTGGGACAATGGGACAGTGGTACAGTGGGGACAGAGATGGGGACAATGGGGACAGTGGTGGGAACAGTGGGACAGCTCAGTGGGACAGCGGCGGGGAGAGTGGGGACAGTGGGACGGTGGTGGGAACAGTGGGGACAGTGGGACAGTGGTGGGGACAGTGGGGAGAGTGGGGCCGTGGTGGGAACAGTGGGGACACTGGGGATTGGGGGGCATTGGTGAGGACAATGGTGGGGAACAGTGGACAGTGGGGACAGTGAGACAGTGGTGGTGGGGACGGTGGTGCTGGGGACAGCGGTGAGGGCGGTGATGGGGACCTGGGAGTCGTTTACCGGCGGTGAGCGGGGGGGGGATTCTAACCTCGCCGCGGTGGCAGAGCAGATTTGCTTCTGATTTTTTTGATTCTTCGGTTTTCACATTGCAAATTGGGCGCGCGCCTGGTGTCCAGAAGGTGCGCTGGGGGCGACCAGACAACCCCCAGAAGAGCGCCTGGGAGCACGCTTGGGCGAGCGCCCGGGCGAGCCCAGAAGAGTGCCGAGAACAGCGCCCAGGAAAGCGCCATCAAGAGTGCCCAGAATATGGCCCAGACGCGAATCTGGAAGAGCGCCCGAAAGAGCGCCCGGAAGTGCGCCCAGAAGCGACCGATTTTGCGACCGATTTCACGTCCGATTTTTTGTATGTCGATTCAACACTAAAATAATTCAGACGCAAATTGGATTTTAAATCGGACACAAATCGGACGCAAAATCGGACGGACGCAAAATCGGACGCAAAATCGGGGCGGATGAGGCAGCGTATCGCGGTGCATCATGGCGAGGTCTGGTAGGGTGTATATTGCGGGCCCATGCGCGGAATTCAGCGTTGGAGTTTTAGCGATGTGGCGAACGACAAACTGCGATATCGCGTTGTGTCCAGGTCGGGCCAAATCGACAGAAAAATCAGATCGCCGCTTCTGCGGCCGTTTTTCAGGTGAGGGATTCGAACCGGTAGTGGCCCCCCGCGGTTGTTTGGAGGGGGGGAGGGGGGTGGGTTCGAACCGGTAGTGACCCCTCTGGTTTTCCAGAGGGAGGGGGGGGGGTGAGGGGTTAGGGGGGGGTGGGGTTTGCTGGTAGAAGGGAGGGGGGGGGGTTCGAGCAGGAGGGGGAGGATTTTCGGAAAGGGGGGGCTTGCCCTGGGCTCCGGAGGAAGAGGGGGGGAATTTTCCACAGTAAAGCGGCGGTGGATCACGGTCTCTCCTATTTCATGTTCCCCTGCTCTGCCTCCTCTTTTTCCTTCTCCTCCCTTCTCTTGTGGGAAGGGTGTGCGTACGCGTGTGCGTTGTGCGCGTGTGCGTTGTGCGCGTCTGCGCGTGCGCGTGGTTGGAGGGACGGGGGGTGGTGGCTTGGCAGAGCGACCAGCTGCTGGTGCGATGGCGCGCCTGTAGGTTGAAGGGGTGGCGGTGGAGTCGGTGATGCTCTTGAGAGAAACAGGTTTGCACCACCTGGGCGGCACGGCAACTGATGCTACGACCCCCCCGCCCCCGACCTTAACATTGAGAGCGGACGCGCACGCTGAAATGGGATGGATATTTTTTTTTTCCTTTCGAAGGTCCCCGGGATCTGTCACAACTATCAATATTGAAGTCGGGGGCGCGGGGGAGCAGCAGTGCCATCCGATTCGAAGCTCAACCCGAAATGGTGCAAACATTTCACATTTCTCTTTCAACAGTGGCGGTGTGGGAGAAGACGGCATTCATGCGAGCGCTCGGTGGTTTCCCCTGCAGCCCGCTGTGGACCGCGAGCGCCTTGAGGTTGTGGCGCTTCTGTCCTCGCGCGGCGGCGCCAGAGACGAGCAGCGG
>CAUYUJ010021941.1:69314-119314 GCA_963575745.1 Prorocentrum cordatum | reverse complement strand
TGGCCCACCGCGCGGTGCTCTTCCGCGATCGCTGTCTTTCTATGCGGCCTTGCGATCGCACAGCAGGTTCCGATGGCGACGCGGGGGCTGAATTTGGTCTCCAGGTCGAGGGCAAGACGTCCTCGCAGGTCGCTCGTGGCATGGGTCACGACAAGTCTACCATGTGTCGCCACTTCCGCTTGTCCACCCACGGCGCCCAAGGTGAGCGCCCGCCCGTGCTCGCGGAAACGATGATCGATAAGTTTGTGAGCTCCATCGAGAGCATGACAAAGGCCGCTGACTCCAATCACCAAGTGACCTTGGCGACGGCCATGGCCGCTTTGAAAGCCGTTGGGTCCAGGTCTGATCTCTTCTTCCAAGGTTCCGTTGAGGGGCCAGGTCTGCGTTCGGTGTTTAGATCTCGCGACCAGGGTTAGTGGTCGAATGTCCCGGAGTTTCTGCGCCCCGCCCCAAGTAGCGCGCGCGGCAATCAAAGTTGAGCGCCGATGCGGACGTGCAGGGCCGCCGCGATTTCGCGGGGGCGCCCTCGTCGAAGCCCCCGTCTTACTGGGCGATCAAGATCCATGCCCACGTGGACAATGGGTGACATGGGTGCTTCTCCGTGCACCCGGCAGCGAGCGCGCGGGTGTGCCCGGCGAAGCGCGCCGCTCGCGGCCACCGATAAGTCGCGCGATCATGTCTCGCACCGCGCCGTTTGGCACCGCGCCCATGCGCGGCGCGAGCGGTTGCGACGAACGTGGCCCAGCAAGACAGTGACCGCGTCCATCGCGGCAGCCCGAGCTAGAATTCCGACGCCCTTTAAGCGCGCATGTCCGCGCGGCCGCCATCACCTCTCCCGCGTCGGCGACCCATCGCGCCCCGATCTCCCTTGGCGGGGCCCTTCTTTGGGCCGCAGAAAACACTGCGTGCCCCTCGCTTGGCCCACCGCGCGGTGCTCTTCCGCGATCGCTGTCTTTCTATGCGGCCTTGCGATCGCACAGCAGGTTCCGATGGCGACGCGGGGGCTGAATGTGGTCTCCAGGTCGAGGGCAAGACGCCCTCGCAGGTCGCCCGTGGCATGGGTCACGACAAGTCTACCATGTGTCGCCACTTCCGCTTATCCACTCACAGCGCCCAAGTGGGGCGCCCGCTCGTGCTCGCGCAAGCGATGATCGATGAGTTTGCGAGCTCCATCAAGAGCATGACAAAGGCCGCTGACTCCAATGACCATGTGACTTTGGCGACGGCCATGGCCGCTTTGAAGATGATGCGCTGTGAGATGCGGGCGCTGCGCGGTCGCGAGCCGCGCTTTCAATCGATGCAATAGAAGCCGGCCCCTGGCTTGCCGTGCCGCGAGGTCCAGGTCTGATCTCTTCTTCCAAGGTTCCGTTGGTGGGCCTCATGGCCAGGGCTAGCGGTCGAATGTCTCGGAGTTTGTGCGCCTCGCCCCAAGTAGCGCGCGCGGCAATCAAAGGTGCGATCCGACGCGGACGCGAAGGTCCGCCGCGATTTCGCGGGGGCGCCCTCGTAGAAGCCCGCGTCTTTACTGGGCGAGCAAGATCCATGACTGCGTGGACAATAGGCGCTGTTCCGCGTGCCCGGCAGCGAGCGCGCGGGCGCCGCGAAGCGCGCCGCCCGCGGCTCCTGCAGGCCCGAGGCCAACGTGCTCTCCACGGCCACGTCAAGCCGAAGAAGAAGAAGTCTTCCTCCAGAAAGAACGCGAACGTCGCCGTGGCCCTCAGCGCCAAGAAGGCACGATTGTGCTGCGTGGTGGACGGGCGTTGGAACGCGGGGGCGGCAGCGCGGACGCACTGGCCCCCGTACTGCGCAAGGCGTGCCCGAAGCAGGGGTCTTTCCTCATCCAACGACCCGACGGGGCACAACGCCCCTCCAACCATCTGCAAGCCTCCACCCCCTCCAAGCCACTTCAAACCGACCCGGTCCCGCCCGGCCCCCTTCCAGCCCTCATCCAACCTGGTCCAACTTCCTCCATCCCCCTCCAACCCCCTCCAGCCCCTCCAGCTTCCTCCAGCCCTTTCGAACCCCCTCGAACCCCCTCCAGCCCCCTCCGACTTCCTCCAGCTCCTTCAAAACCCTTTAACCCCTCCAGCCTTCTACAAACCCATCTAACTTCATCCAGCCCCTGCTGGCCTCCAATTTGCCCCAACCCCCTCCAACCCCCTCCCAACCCTCCCGAACCCCCATCGAACCCCTTCGGAACCCCTCCTACCCCTTCACCGCCTTCCGGGCCCAGCCCCGTCCATCCCCCTCCGACCCCCTCCCCCTCCACCTCCCTCCCCTTCCAACTCCCTGCAAGCTTGTCCAACTCCCTCCAACCCTGTCCGAACCCCCTCCCTCCAACCCTTTTTAGCCCCCTCCAACCGCCTCCAATTCCTTCGAACCTCCTCCACCCCCCACCAACCCCCTCGAAACCCCAGCCCCCCCAACCCTCTCCAAGACCTTCCATCCCATTTGAACCGCCTGCAGCTCCTTCGAACCCCGTTGAACCCCCTTTTACCCCTCCATCTCCTTCCTACCCCTCGAACCTCCTCCAACCCCTCTCCAGCCCCCTGCGCCGGCCCCCAGCTCCCTCGAACCCCCTCCAGCTCCCTCCAGCCCCTTCGAAATTCAGCCCCTCCAGCCCCCTTCCAAGACAGTCCGAACCCATCCAAAGCCTCCAGCTCCCTCGAAATTCCACCCCCCTTGCAGCCCCCCTCCACCTCGGCTGCTGCAGCCCTCCACGTGTTTTCCAACCCTCCTCCAACCCTTTCCAACCCCCTCCACCCTCCCTCCAACCCCTTTACCCCGCTCCAATTTTTCAGCCCTCTCCGGCCCTCTCCAGCCTTGGAGCCGCCACCCAACCCTCCCGAAACCCCTCGAGCGCCCTCGAATCTTCTCTGGGCTCCACCGTCCTTTCTTCTCCCCCAGATTTCTCCCCTTGTCGCAGTCGGCTTTGCTATATCTGCATCAGCATCATCATCATCACCATCATCACCTTGACAGTGGACTGAAACTGTCACAGAGTGACCACACGTATTGCGCCACGACCTTGAGTTATCAAAGCACGTTTGACCAACATATATACCCCCTTCCCCAAGTTCAGAGTTGACGGGTTTAGGCGGTATCCTGAAGGCCAGGGACAAAATGTGGATCTTTCAGCTTTGGGTTTGGGGGAGGGGTGCGAAGTTTGGGCATTTCGCAGTTGTGTGTGGTTGTAACCATGTCGCATCGCCTTACAGTCAACCCTCGGAGTCAAGATGAGCAACTTGTCCTAGTTACCCTTGCATCCTTGCCCTGTCGATCCATCCCTGGCAACTTTCGCTGGCCAGCCCCTTAAAGTACCCTTGGGGCGGGCTGCATTCTTCGGTTGCGCGGCGCGACGCCCCTGGGGGCCATGCCAAACGGATGCGCGATGGGTAGGGCACCCTTGGCCATCCTCGGGCCTGTTGTTCCGCCACAGGTGTGGACCTGGCCCCATGGGGAGCTTCACCGAAGCCCCCCGGGGGTGATGCTGCATACATTGGCCCAATGAAAGTTCCATGAATTTTCATCACGACGCTCGCTAGCGGAAGCTGACGGAAGGAAATCGAGGCGCAATACGGTGGAATGCCGTCGGAAGGCTCGCGGAAGACAGCGGAAGGAAATGACGCGCCGTCCGAATTCCTTGCCCCCGTAGAAGCTTATCAATGTGGTCTTCGGCTGTGGGCCGGGCGGGTGCCCGCCTTACATATATTAGAATTTTTGTTCAGCCAGACTGGAATCCCACCCTTAAAAACAATATACACAAGTTTCAGGGGTCGTTCACGGATCCCGCCATGCTGGGATCGGCTCTCGAAACCTTTCGACCCCCCCCAAAGGTCCGATACTGTCTGAAACATTCAGAAGCCCTCCCAGAACCCTCCTAAGCTTTCCAAGCGAACATCTCCAACAAACCCCCACGCACACTCCTGAGACCTTCCGAAAACCCGCGAAGGTTTTCCAAGCAGCCCACCGAACCGCCCCAAGACACCCCCGAACGACCCGAAACCCTCCGAAACTTCCCGAACCCTCCGACATATGAAAGTCGGAGTTGCGGGGGGGGCCAGGCCCCCCGGAAAAAACAGATGGGTTGCCGGCGACGGTTTTGCGACAACACGGCGATATTAACTTGTGCTGCTCGCCCAAACCTGGCATTTGACCTGGCTTCGCACTTTCGATTCTGGCGCGGGGCTCACTTTCATTGAATTTTCTATTTGCGAAATTCACGGTCGGAGCACTGGCCCAAAACGACGACTTATGGCGGGAGGGTTTCGGGAGGAATTTTAATGGAAACGCGCGCCCCCACAACCCTTTCACCACACCCCTTCCTCCCGTGCCGCCGACAAGAGCCACATACATTCCAGACCCAACCTTTCCGCAGCCTCGTCGAGATCTCTCGGAAATTCCTCCTTAGCCATCTTGTTGCTTCCTGCGGTCTTTTGGTCTCTCGGGCCATTTTGAGCTCTCTTGGGGCCTCCTGCCCCAGACCCCGGGTTTCTCGCGGCTCCGCCACCCACATTTCCAGCCAGGCCCCGATGGATCACCGGGTCGGGAGTGGAGGTTTGGGCGCGGGGCGTGGGTAAGTCGTGTTATCCTCAAACCCTGGCGCCAGATCCTCCTTTAGCCTCCTCCTCCTCCTCCTCCTGCTCCTCGTCCTCCTCCTCCTCCTCCTCCTCCTCCTCCTCCTCTGCGCGTGGCCGACTGTCCGCCCACCAACGTTGCCCCCTGGCTGACTCTCCGATCTGCAAAGGTTTCGGAAATGGCTCCCCCCCTCCGCCAAGACGATGCGAAAAGGTGGGGCGGAGGTCTTCCGCTTCGGACGAGCAGAGGGCGGCCACTTCCGCCAGAGGCGTGGCGGAAGCAGCGACGGCAAAGCAGGGTGGAAATCGGCATCATAGGACCCAGAAGAGTAGGGCGCAGCGTTCCACCCTACAGTCGGACCGCGGTGTAAGATCAAGGTCGTTTACAATCTTCGTGCTGGTTGGATGTTCTTGTGCATCCTTGGGGAGGGTATACCCTCGAGCGTTCTTCAGTTTGGCTGGCAGAGGGTCTCGTGCTCTGGCAGGAGGTTCTTCTGCCCCAGGTCCGATTGTACTCGCGAGATCGCGCACAGCACGGTGGATCTGGAGTCGGTGCATACCCCCCCTTGCGAGGTGTGGCTCGGGCAGGCGGCAGGGCGCTCCGTCCAGGCCGCCGGGGCTCGGCGAGATCAGCGGAGGAATGAGGAGAGGAGGAGGAGGAGGAGGAGGAGGAGGAGGAGGAGGAGGAGGAGGAGGAGGAGCAGGAGGAGCAGGAGGAGCAGGAGGAGAAGGAGGAGGAGGAGAGCGAGGAGGAGGAGGTTCGGTTCGGTCGTCCTCGAGCGCGTGAGTCAAGCTCACAAGTGCCGGGCGGGTTCCGCCTCCACTGGAAGCAACAGCCGAAGTTAGCCCATTAAGAGCGAGCGGGCCTCATGAGGTCTGCCAGTTCAAATGCAACACCCACAAGACTGGGTTCGCCATGAGACCCGATTGTGCTGACTGATCGGTTTTCCTCTCTGCGCCTCCCACCCACCTCCTCGTGCACGGCCAAGTGGTCGCACACGGCATCCCCGACCACGAATGCGGGCACCCGTGCGGCGGGGGCGCAGGCAATGGAATATTAGAGAATTCCCAACCGCATAATACAACCCTCCAATCCATAATGCAAGGGTGATGGTCGAAATCGTAATCATTGAGCGCTTGGCACGGCTTAACCTGAATACCATTTGCGCTCAACGCGCATAAGCTAGCAGCCATTAAAAGAACAAACAGGACACGTACAAGGTGAGACATTAACCAATGCCTCTGGCCCAGCAGGGGATTGGACGACTTTGGAGGAGAGGAGGAATCCATGGCCACAGAAGCAAATCCGATCGGGCACTCCCGAGAACCCCCTACCTCCACTCTCCCAAAGATCACAGCCTGAAGCAGTGCTGCTCCCAGAGACACGCGAGGCACCGCGTCAGGCCGGGGGAGAGAACGGCATGACATGCAGCTTTGAGCAAATTGAAGGCATGCAACGTTGCAAACGCGAGGACAAGGAGGAGGAAGAGGAGAATGATGATGATGATGATGATGATGATGATGATGATGATGATGATGATGCTGCTGCTGCTGCTGCTGCTGATGATGATGATGATGATGATGATGATGATGATGATGAGGAGGAGGAGGAGGAGGAGGAGGAGGAGGAGGAGGAGAAGCACAGGAGGAAGGGGAGGAAGAGGAGGAGGAGGCGGAGAAGGAGGAGGAGGAGGATGACCAGTGTATACCCAAGAGGCGTCAACGATGTTGGAATAAACCCTCCCTCCAAGCTCCCTCTTCATAGGCCCCTATAACGCTTCATTTCCAATGGGGGAACTGCCCCGTTGGAAGACAACCGCTTGAAGACCCTGAAGCATGCCAAAACCTTGTTCTAGGGATTCCAACGCCACGGATCAATCTGACTGTTGCGACTTGACGATCCAGAATCGTGTCAGAACGCCATTCCTGGGATTTCAACACCGCGAATCAACGTAGCTGTTGCACCCATAATCCTGGATCCTTCCAAAGCACAATTTCTGGAGCGCTGATCATGGGAAGCCGTGAAACGCTTGCAAATTGTGCGCAAACGTGTGCGCGGCGCTATGGCGATTGCCACATTTTGAAAAGGAACCGCCCTCCATCCGTGAAACTCTTGCAGCTCGGTAAAACGAACGCACGCGGCGCGAAAACCAGAGCCACATGTTTAGAACGGCCCGCTCTCAATCCGTGAAACTCTTGCAATTTTTCGAAACGAGAGTGCGCGGCGCTAAGGCGAGAGCCACATTCTGAAAACGACCCGCCCTCAATCCATGAAGCTCTTGCAAATTGTTAGAACGAATGTGCGCGGCTCTACGGCGAGAGCAACATTTTGAAAACGACCCGCCCTCCATCTGTGAAGCTTTTGCCAATGTTTGAGCTTCAGGGTCATAAGTGGTGAGGAATTCTCAGGCGAAGCGCCGGGCCCGCCCTAAAAGCTGGCCTCGGGGTGCGACCGGGTGGAATTATGTATAAGGAAAGGGAAGGAGGAGTGAAAACGACAAGGATGGGAGAACGCCAAGAGGTTCATGGAGACGAAAGGGAGTCTCGAGGGGAAGAGGGCGAAGATGCCGTCCCTAACTGTATGTGCAGGTTCTGGGGGTCCAGGAGTGAAGTCCCAATCAGCAACAAAAACGTCCGTCGACCATTTCCGAAACGGTCGTCAATGTTGACGCCGATTGAGGAGCGAACTGTCGTGGAGCGCGAAGGAGGCGTCCCACTGGGGAGGGGAGCAGGAAGCTCAGGCCAAGCAAAGGAAAGTGCATACTCAAATGGATGATGCGGCCCCCGATCCCTGTCCTTGACAAGGCATTTCTCGGCGCCGAGAGAGGGGGGGAAAAGAGAACGAGAAGGCATTCTTAGCAGGCGGCGGGGCGTCTCACGAGCCCTCGCGCCTTCTGATGAAAGATTTGCTGTGTTATCGGGGAAGGCTTAGACAACTTCTCAGAAGACCAGGGGACTTCCAAACCTTCTGAGAAGGCCTTCTCCTTCTCACTTCCACCCTCGCTTGCCGCCAAACTTCGTTGAAGACACGTGAAAGCTCGCTGGCACGCTTATCGAACTTTTGGGTCCACAACTCCTGTTCAGCCAGCACGGAGCGGGATGCCCAGCATTCGTTACAAAGAACTTCTCTGCCGAGTTTGCATAACCTCGCTCCTCTCCAAAGGCCGTCAAACGTACGCTTGTCACAATTAGCGCATTGCAGCAAACCGGATGTTTTACACTTCAAACGTTGGTAATGGCCGCTGTTACTTCTAATGGCAGGCCAACAGTTTTTCTGACATGAGGTACAGGTCGGCGGTGCCATGTCTGATAAGGCAACCTTATCTGGTTTGTTATTCTTGCGCCAGCCTCCGACCTGTCTTCCTAAATAATCGTCAACAAGCA
The DNA here is from genome assembly GCA_963575745.1 of Prorocentrum cordatum. NCBI lineage: Eukaryota > Dinophyceae > Prorocentrales > Prorocentraceae > Prorocentrum > Prorocentrum cordatum. Next base: position 111,353 of record CAUYUJ010021941.1, on the reverse strand, counting down.
CTGACACAAGACAGCCCAGCCAAGAGGCCTAACGAAATACGCTTATGTCGCCCTCCTGTCTGTCGGGGAAACCGCTTATAAGATCATGTGCGATAGAAAAGCTATCGCCCTCCTCCCTTCAGGGCAAAGCGGTGGGCACATGAAGCGAGGAGAAGGCACATCGTCATCCCTACGGAACCGAAACTCACCGTCGACCGTTCTGCGAAGATGTTTTGCCAAATCGCTGAAAGAACGCCGAAGGAACCTGGAGCGCGATTTGGGGAGTCCCACTTGGGTAGGCGAGGGTTGGGTACACGTGTAAGTCCCACAAGAAGGCCCTGAGCCTGACGCGCAACCCCTCACTCGGCAACTCTCAGGGTGAACGCGATGCTCCTGTTGGGCGGGCTGTATATGAGCACACTGTCCAACACGGCTTGAGCAAGTGGGAGGCTGGATACCAATTCTAGACGCTTCGCGTAACCCCACCAGCCCATCCAGAAACGATGCCCAGAGGAAGTGCCTCGATCAGGGAAGTGGGCAGCACACAAAGGAAGGGTACCCCAGTGGAGGCCGGTTGGAGCGTCTTAGCTTGGCGGTCCCGGACGCTTCTTAGAGCGTCTTGGGTGCTTTGGAGAGCTTCTTGGGGCCTCTTGGGGGTCTCTTGGGGGCCTCTTGGAGGCCTCTGGGGCGCTTGTTGGGGCCTCCTGGGGCCTCATGGGCGCCTCGGGAGACTCTTGAGGTTTCTTGGGAACTTCTTGGGAAGCTATTTTGGGAGGCTTGGGCTCCTCTTGGACCCGTCTGGGCGCCCTTGAAGGCCCTGCTGGGGCGCTCTTGGGGCAATCTTGGAGGACATCGGTCAAGGAAGTAGGGTTCCTTAATTAGAGCCCCCCCCCAGGAACTCCAAAAATCGTCTCCTGTACCGCTCTGGGACCGCTCTTGGAGCGCTCTTCGGCGCTCTTGGCGCCGTCATGGGGCTTTCTTGGGCCCTTGTTGGAGCTATCTTGAGCCATCTTGGAGCCATCTTGACGCCTCGGATGTGCATCGCAAGCGAAAAAGTGAGAACACCAAAAACATTGATTTTCCCTATGGTTTTGAAGCATTTTGGCCTCTTGTATGCATCCTAATGATGCTCTTGTGGGCACTTGGAACCGTCTTGGAGAGTTCTTGGAACGTCTTGGAACATCATGGGGACCATCTTGAGGCATCTTGCGCTATCTTGAGCCATCTTGGAGGGTATCTTGGGCTCCCTGAGGCCCTCTTGGAGCCGTCTTGGGCCATCTTGGGCGCTCCAACGCGCCGCGGAACCCCCTGTCCAGGTCAGTGGGGAGGGGGTAGGGGGAGGGGTCAACCCCTCCCCGAAGGGGAAGAGGGAGGGGTGGAAGAGGAAACTCGTTAAACCACCGACGCCCAGAGGGCTGGTGGGATTTACCCGGGTGGTGGAGCCAGCGGAACCGTGCTCGGCCACGTCTTCGTGGTCGAGTTGGTGAGAAGAGTAGGAACTGGCGGAACTGGTGGCACAAGCAACGCAGGGTCGATAGGCAACGGGGAAATGGTAAGTACTCTTTTGCGCGACGCCGCCACCGAAGATGACCCCTTTGATGCAGATGAAAATATATTGGTGATGGTGGAGGTGTAGGCGGAGGTGCCGCTGCTTGCTGATCACGATATGGCGGTGGCGGATGTGTAGGCAACCAGCTCCCCGAGGGCCAATGAGTCTACTTACCACGAAACCGCCTCTGAAGTCAACCCAACAACTTGTAGAAACAATAATAACACATGCCAGGCTGTCTGTCGTGGTCGGCATTGAATAGCCTGACGCGCTAGGCACCGTACGCAGAGATAGATGGAGAAGGGGGAGTCCCCCGCCTCTTCCGCCACAGGGGCAGGGCCCGAGACGGGAATTTGGAGATGGCGGGCAGATCGCGCACAGAGCTTTAGGAGGAGGAGGTGGAGGAGGAGGAGGAAGAGGAGGAGGAGGAGGAGGGGGGGAGGAGGAGGGGGCGGAGGAGGAGACGAATGATGAGGCGAAGTAGGAGGAGGTAGAGGACGAGGAGGAGGAGGAGGAGGCGGAGGAGGACGAGGAGGACGAGGACGAGGACGAGGAGGAGGAGGAGGAGGATGAAAGGGAGGAGGAGGATGAGGAGGAGGATGAGACGAAGGAGGAGGCGAAGGAGGAGGAGGTGGTGGAAGAGGAGAAGGAGGAGGACGAAGAGGAGGACAGGGAGGATGAGGAGGAGGATGAGGAGGAGGAGGAGGAGACGAAGGAGGAGGCGGAGGAGGCAGACGAGGAGGAGGAAGACGAGGAGGATGAGGAGGAGGAGGAGGACGAGGGGAAAACGAGGAGGACGAGGAGGAGGAGGAAGAGCAGGGGGAGGAGGAAAAGAAGAAGGAGGAGGAGGAGGACGAGGAGGAGGAGGAGGAGGAGGAGGAGGAGGAAGAGGAGCGGGAGGAAGAGGAGGAGGAGGAGCAGCAGCAGGAGGAGGAGGACGACGACGAGCTCTCGGAGCACTCGGACCAGTCGCAGGAACACCGGCGGTGAACCTGCGGAGGGTCCTACTCCAGGTACGTAGGTGGGAACAACCGTGGGTGCAGGCGCGGCCACCCAGCTCAGGGTGCGCGCAGCAGGACGCACATCGGGCGGGAGGCAAGGGGCCAGCCCAGCGCTCACTGTTGCTCGCTCTTGGCGGTCTTAACCCTCCTCGTTGAAGGCCGCCAGGGCTGCCAGAGCGGTGCGGTAACGCACAAGGTCGCGGTGGAAGATGTCGATGTCGGTGTCTTTGGACTTACGGCTGGTCCGCCTGCCAAACCGAAGAACGTTCGAGGGTAACCTCTCCCAGGATGCACGAGAACATCCAACAAACTCGAAGAACAGCAGGGTCACCTCCTCGAGCCGACCTCGATCTTATACCTCGGTCCGACCGTACTATGCTCCGCACAGGCCCTTCAATGGAGATCCTGCACCTCTTGCATGTGTTCCTTCACGGCGTGGATATAGTCCTCGTCATCGGCCCTGATTCCACCAATTGCTGTTCGTGGTTGTCGTGCTCCCCGCTCGGCAGGGCGGGGCTGGGGGAGGAGCTCTGTATGCAGGGTAAGCTCTCCCCACGTGCAGTGGCCGAGCTGCCACCCTCACCGGGCCAGGGCGGCGGGGTTGGCTCGGATTGCATCCCTTTGCCACGTCTGTTTCTGATCGGAATTGTGGCGCGAGGCGCGCTGGCTCTGGCGCTGTGGTAGGCTCAGCAGGGCCCACCTTTTCTGATCGGTTTGGCTGGTCAGGCTTGTCTGGCGCATCATGGCCAGACAGCCACACCGCGCCGCAAGGCGCCAATGCGCTCGCGGTTGCAGGCCCGGCAGTCCTCGCCTCTTCTCGCCTAGTCTGGTTGGTGTGGCCGTTCTGGCGCATCAGGGCCAGGGCGCGACACCTCGGCATGCCAGCCGGGTGGTGCCGAGGTGGCCCGCGTGGCAGCTCGCGAGGGCGGTGTCGCAGCACCGCTCTTGTCCTCGAAGCCGTCCGCGAAGGTGCGTCTCACCCTGACGCCGAAGTCGAGGTGCGGGCACCTCGAGCTCGCCGTGCAGGAGGCGCCGCTGCACGCGTCGTCGGCAGCCGTTTGCCGCCGATCTGCATCTGGCTCTTCTTGGGGTAGGCTTGCAACCTCACGGTGCTGGTCGGCGCCTTGGTGTGTGTGACGTCCGCTCATATCACCGTTATATCATCACATACTGCTGACGTATCGGCTCAACTGTTGGTACAACATGTCGCGCTGCCCCTGTCGCAGCGCCCTGGAAAAGGACTCCCGACCCTCTTCCTTTCCTACCTCCACCTACGGGATATTGTAGGTTCAGCTCTTTTGTCGCTAACCCCCATGCACACTCGGTGGTGCTCTCCTGCCAGGTCTTCACCGCAGCAGGCTGCGCCCTCTGGCCGTGGCCTCGTGCGCCATGGCCCCGCCCGCTCGTGCGCGCGGCCTCTCTGCGGCTGTTGCCTGCTCGGGGCTCCTGTAGTGGCGCCACGGCGGCCTCCTGCTGCTGCTGCTGCTGCTGCTGCTCCTCCTCCTCCTCCTCCTCCTCCTCCGCCTCCTCCTCCTCATCATCATCATCATCCCCCTCCTCATCCGCATCCTTCTCTTCCTCCTCCTTCTCCTCGGCTTCCTTGTGTTCCTGACGTGTTTGTGGCCATCTGGTGGTTGGTTCGCCAGCCGCTCGCCTGGGGCTGGCCCAAGGCTGCGGTGGGTGCCCCAGCTCCCCCTGCCGATGGCGGTCACGCTGTCGGGCTAGGCTGTGCTTGCTGGGGTGGTCGTAGTTGGCTGCCGGTCCCCCCGCGGAGGGCGAACGGGAGTCGGCTTCCGCCACACCGTGCGTCCACTCCACCTCGATCTCGATTGCCGCGAAGTCTCGCTGGCCTCGCGACCAACCCGTTGGGGGCGATTGCGAGAGCTGGACTTCCACTACTGATGGCGCCTGCGGCGCGCTTGGGGCCTGGGCAATTAGGCCACGGTTTTGCTGCTGCATCGGGTCCTCTCCTCGCTGTGATCGCTCGGCTTCTCCTGCGGAACTCGTGGCTCCAGTGACACCGCCGGGGTCTCTCCCGGATCCTTCAGTGAGGCCTCCGCAAGGGCCGCCGAGCTCGCTGGATCTTCGGAGGGCGACGGCAGGGCCCGCTCTGATCCTTCGGAGCTGTGCCCTTCGTCGCTGGATCTCGGAAGCTCCTCCTTGGGCTCCGTGTCTTCCTCCTTCTTCGGGCGCGTGCTGCCGCTGGTCGCCTTTGGGCGGTAGCGGCCACGGCGGGATGTCAGGGAGGAACGCCGCTCTGCCTTGCGTCGGTCTTCTTCCTGGGTCCTCGGCTCGGCCTCCTGACTGGGCGAGGCCTCAGTGAGCGCTTTCTCCATTTCTTTGCTCAGGATGTTTTCCACTGCTTGGTAGCCTTGCTGGCGCCACTGGTGCACGTGATGTTTCATCAAGGCCCCCAGCTGGGGAAAGCCTTCGCATGGCTGTTGCTTCTCTGCTGCAGGGTCGCTGGTATCGGCCATCCAATTCCCGCGTTTAAGCGGCCTCTCTGGGACTTCCCCTCAAGCGACCAGTCACCCGCCACGTGCAGCGAGGCGCGACCCCTGGCGGTGGGTGTGGTGGCATGTCTCTCAACCTGGGCCCCATGGATGGCCCGTTCATCTCTGATCCCAGGTGACTCGAGCAAGGCGTTTCACTCGGCACTGTCGCAGTTTCAGGACACTAGAGGCCGCTCCTGGCTATACCGCACCAGGGGCCCAGTGTCCTCGATGCTTTTATGGTTGGAGAGGGCTTGGTGGAGCTGGGAGGGACCTGCCATCTTCGCCAGTTCTACCAAGCGGACGTGGATCCTCAAGGAATCCCCACCGCAGCAGGTTGCTAGCGCCTTCACGAGAGTTTTAGCAAATTTTCTTCTTCGTAAGTTTTTTGCCACCTTTGATCCTGCTCGCCGTGAGGCAGGGCTATGGCTACCTGCTATGCAAGAGTAGCGCGAGCCTTCCCTCCACTGCAGGAACACTTGTACAGGCAAGTGTTGTCTAACTCGGTTCCCGCCTCACACACCCTCATTAAGTGGGGATATCGAGTAGAGGATGGATGCCCTTTGTGTGGACGGCCTGGTGACAGTTTGTGGCTTCGGATGTGGATCTGCCCCCATGAATTACCAGTTGCCGCTAGGACTGAGCATTTCTGGTGATGAAGTGATCAGACAGATTTTGGAGGTTGGCCAGGATTCGTTGTTGGTATCGTGGTTGTCAATCGGTCCCCAAGAAGTGTCAAACCCTGCGCTTGTCTGGGGCCTTTGCTTCTTCGAGGGATCGGAGGGGACCCCGTGTAAACCTTTCAGTTTACAGTGGAAGACTCACTTTTTACGGACGGCAGTTGCTTCCATGGTGAGCGCGAGAAGATCGCGCGTGGAGGATTTGTCGTCATCCACATGTCTGGCGATAGTGTAGTTCGCGGAGTGTATGGTCCTCTCCCCAGCGAATTCGAGCAAACGTCTGGCATATCTGAGCACGCGGTTTTGGCGGTGGCGATTCTGCGTCTGAAAGCCCATGAGTTTCACGAACAACCCAGTCCCGTCGTCGTTGATCGTCAGTAGTTGTTCTCGGGTGTTGAGAACCCCCATGGCTGCTTTTGGAGAGATATTGCTCGTCATCTTGGGCATGTCTCCCCTTGGGTCATGCTTCTCAAAGTCAAAGCTCATCAAGAAATGCATGATGGGTTGGATAGTACTGCTCGCAGCTTGGTCGCAGGGTCCACTGCGGCTGATTGGTGGGCTAAGCAAGGAGCTAGGACCCATGATCTAGCACCCGCGGAGGTCCAAACCTTTGAGGATGCTGAGAAACAGTGCCAGTCTCTGCGTTTAGGAGTTTGTGGCGTTCTTTCCTGTTTCCCAGGTGCAGAGACTATTTTCGGTAAGCACAAGAGGGCTCCCAAACCGCCTGTGGTGAAGAGTCCGTCGAGCCTTCATGTGCCTGCCCGCCATGGAGATGTCTTTAGGTGCGGCCGTTACCTCCGTGTGATAAGTCCGAGCACCTTCAGCCCATGCGAGGATCTCAACCCCTCCCTTCCCCTCCTTCTGACGGGGGGGGCGGGTGGAGGACACAAGCTTCATTGGGCCAGAGAGGTTAGCTCGGACGTTGCATTTATTTTCTGTGTACTGTGTGGAGCTCTCGCTTCCTGTAGGGGTAGCGAGAAGCTCCGCAATCCTTGTGCCACCCCCAAGAAGAGCTCGGAGAGGCCGAAGCCCTTGAGATGTGAGGTCCCAAGCAGCACTCACAGGCTCGGCCAGTATGTTCCCCCTGTCGTCCCTGCCCGTTCCCCCCCCCCCCCGCCCCCCCTTGTTTCTGCTGCCCTCCCGACTGTGCCAGTCGTGTGATGTGCCCTTTGTAGTTTGTGCGTCGGTTGCTCGTGGAGTGACCAGGCGTGCACCGGTCACCGAGGTCACCGAGGAGGATGATGAGGAGGAGAAGGAGGAGGAGGAGGAGGAAGCGGAAGCGGAAGAGGAGGAGGAGGAGGAGGAGGAGGAGGGCGAGGAGGAGGAGGAGGAGGAGGAGGGCGAGGAGGAGGAGGACGACTACCGCCACAGGGTAACTCAGGTCGATCTAATGTACAAGTAGGAGGAGGAGGAGAAGGAGGAGGAGGAGGACAAGGAGGAGGAGGAGGAGGAGGGGAGGAGGAGAAGCAAGATGAGGAGGAGGAGGAGGAGGAGGAGGAGGAGGAGGAGGACGAGGAGGACGAGCAGGAGGAGGAGGCGGAGGACCAACAAGAGGAGCGGGACGAGGAGGAAGAGGAGGAGGACGAGGACGAGGAGCAGGAGGATGAGGAGGATGAGGATGAGGACGAGGAAGAGGAGGAGGACGAGGAGGAGGACGAGGAGCAGGAGAATGAGGAGGAGGCGGAGGAGGAGGAGCATGAGCAGGAGGAGGAGGAGGAAGGCAGGAGGAGCAGGAGGAGGAGGAGGAGGAAGAGGAGGAGGAACATGAACGAACAGGAGGAGGAGGAGGGAGGAGGAGGAAGGAGGAGGAACAACGCCACAGGTAACCTAAGGTCGGTCTCGCGTACAAGGAGGGAGGGAAGGAGGAGGAGGAGGAGGAGGGAGGAGTTGGAGGAGGAGGGGAGGAAGGAAGAGGAGGGGAGGAGGAGGAGGGAGGAGGAGGACGAGGAGGGAGGAGGACGAGGAGGACGAGGAGGACGAGGACGAGGACGAGGACGAGGACGAGGAGGAGGAGGAGGAGGAGGAGGAGGAGGAGGAGTAGGAGGAGGAGGAGGAGGAGGAGGAGGAGGAGGACAGAGGAGGGAGGAGGAGGAGGAGGAGGAGGAGAGGAGGAGGAGGAGGAGGAGGAGGAGGAGGAGGAGGAGGGGGGGAGGGGGAGTGGGAGGGGAGGGGCAGGGGGAGGGGGAGGGGGAGAGAGGGAGGGAGGGTGGGAGGAACGGAGGGAAGGAGTAAAATGAGGAGGGGGAGGAGGAGGAGCAGGAGGAGGAGGAGGAGGAGGAGGAGGAGGAACAGGAGGAGGAGGAAAAGGAGGAGGAGGAGCAGGAGGTGGAGGAGGGGGTGGGGAGAGCGTTAGCAGGAGAAGTTGCCCTTGCCTCGTGTTTGCCCCTGGTGGGCTTCATGTGAGGCCCACGTCGCCCCTCGTCGCCACGGCTGGATTCGCCGCGAGATTCTGGGCAGAACTCATCCAGGGAAGGGCCTGGGAAATCGCGGTAATTGGAGAGGCCGTACGGCCAGTGCCGCCGACCCTGAACAACGACGACGACGAAAAGGCACGGTGAGTAGCGGTATCGTATTTTTTTGCCTCCCCAGCAGGGAAGGTGTTGGGATGTCTTGAGAGGTTGAGCTTCGGCTGGCATCAGCGCTTGCATACCCGTGGTCGAAAACAGGCCCAATACGGCATGGCCCCATCCCACCTCATCCGGCTCAACCTGGCTCAATCGGGCCCCATTCTGGGGTCCATCTAGGCCAGTCTGGCTCACTGGCCCCCGAATCGTGCTCCATAGCGTTCCCAAAAGTCGCTTCCTTACGGGGGGGGGTCGGGGAACTGGAAAAGGTACCCATACCGCTACCCTTCCCTCGTTTTCCCCTTTTCAAGCCTCCTGGGCGGCTCCCGTCGCCACCGCTGGATTCGCCTCGAAATTCCGGTCAGAACGCACCCCAGGAGAGGTCTGGGGAGTAGCGGTATCGGCAGCATTCGGTCTCACCAACCTAAACATAGTTGTATCTTGTGTGCGTCGGCCCCTTAAGGGCGACGCGCGCGTTCAGACATTTGGCGTGAATTTTGTAGTGCAGGCTCGGTGGCGGTTGCTTTCTCGCTATGCCCCTCGGGTAGCGATTTGCCATGCTGTGTTTGTATTATATGCTCGGTTCGGGCGTGCACTTCTGGGGGGAGCATCGTGTCGGGGGCGGCAACGGTGGGGGTGATGACCAGGGGGGCGGATATCATGGCGTGGGCCATGACATTTCCTCAGATTTCGGGGCGCCTCTTTTTATTTCATTACGTTCCTGGCCCCCCACCCATGGGCCGCGCACGTGCCGCTGGCCATGATTTGCACTCCCCCTCTTGGACGCCCCCCTCTGGGCTTCCCCCGATAGTGGCAGCACGTCCTTCTGCGTCCCAGGGGGGGGTCGCTCAAGCCGCCGGTCACCATGAGGGGCGCATGGATACTCGCCCGTCGCGGTCCCGAGGCCTCGCGGCCACCCGGAGTGGCCGCGCGGGCGCGGAGAAGGTGTCCCGCTTTGCGCCTCGCGCGGCGTGGTGTGCAGAATTTGGCAGACATGGACGGGGAAACCAGAGGAACATGGTGCTGGAGGGAAGGGGACGGGAAGTGGCGAGGGGTCGGAGAAGTGTGAACGAGTACGAAATTGACGGAAACGAGAGGTGGAGGAGGTAGAGGAGGAGGTAGAGGAGGAGGAGGAGGAGGAGGAGGAGGAGGAGGAGGAGGAGGAGGAGGAGGAGGAGGAGGAGGAGGAGGAGGAGTTCGAGGAGGAGGAGCAGGAAAAAGAGCAGGAATGGGGTCGGGGACGGGGAGGATGAGGAAGGAAAGGAGAAGAAGCTCCAATTTCGGGAGGAGGAACATGAGGAATCGAAGCGGGTGAGAAAAAAGAGGAAGCCGAAGAGGAGGAGGCGGAGCAGGAGCAGGAGCAGGAGCAGGAGCAAGAGCAGGAGCAAGAGCAGGAGCAGGATGAAGAGAAAGGAGCCAGCGAGAAGTGGGGGCAAAGAAGAAAGGGTGGGGCAACAGGAAGCCTAGATACAATGAGGAAGAGGAGGGGGAGGAAGAGGAGGAGGAGGAGGAGGTGCAGGAGGAGGAGGAGGTGGTTGTGCAGGAGGAGGTGGTGCAGGAGGGAGGTGGTGCAGGAGGGAGGTAGCGAGGGTTATGTTGAGAGGGTGGGCGGGGATGTTGAGCAGGCGGAGGAGGAGGAGGAGGAGGAGGAAAAGGCGGAAGACATGCGATCATCATCGTTCAGAGTACGATGATGAGCAGGATGATCAGCAGCAGGAGGAGGAGGGCGGAGGTGGTGGTGGCGGCGGAGCCAGAGGGGGGATGAGGATAAGAGTGATAACGAGAAGGATTGTGATGGGGAAGTTGATATGTAAGATGAAGAGATTGAAGAGGGCGGTGATGATGCTGCTGATGATGACAAGATGATGATGACGGTTGACGATGACGACGACGACGACGACGACGACGACGACGACGATGATGATGATGATGATGATGATGATGATGATGATGATGATGATGATGATGATGATGATGGTGATGTTGGTGATTGTGGTGGTGGTAAGGATGATGCTGCTGATGTTGATGGTGGGGGTGGTGGGTGATGGTGATGACGACGACGACTACGACGATGACGATGATGATGATGATGATGATGATGGTGATGGTGATGGTGATGGTGATGGTGATGGTGATGATGGTGATGATGCTGATGCTGATGATGATGCTGCTGATGATGCTGCTGACGATGCTGATGCTGATGCTGCTGCTGCTGCTGATGATGATGATGCTGATGGCAATGGCGATGGCAATGGCGACGACGAAGACGATAACGAAAACGATGGCGATGGTGATGACGATGATGATGCTCATGATGATGATGATGATGATGATGATGATGATGATGATGATGATGATGATGATGATGATGATGATGAAAATGATGATGATGCTGATGATGATGATGATGATGATGAGGAAGATGGTGATGGTGATGCTGATGATGCTGATGATAATGCTGATGCTGATGCTGATGCTGCTGCTGCTGCTGATGATGATGATGATGATGATGATGATGATGGTGGGGTTGGGGGTGGGGGTGGGGGTCAAGTTAGCCAGCTGGAATGAGCCAGAGGGCTCCGTCCTCTCCCACCCGCCCTCCCACAACATCAGAAGCAAGCGCGTCGCGTCCGACGCCTGTCGCTCATCTTATATCGTGCGCGGCTAGACGTTCAGCGCGCGACATGACCTGCGTCCTATTCCTGCCGCGTATTGAGCAACGTCGACGAGAAACAAGACCGCGCGCGATGTACGCCGCGCCCCGCTCCGGCCTCTCATGTTGCATCGTTGGCGACAACATGTCCAGCGCGCGAAGTGCGCCGCGTCTCATTCCAGCCACTCGTGCTGTACCGCCAATCGTTTCGCTCCTGCCGCGCATGGAGGAGGGGGAGGAGGGGGCGCGCCGGCGGCGAACCGCACTTGCTTGAGGCAGTATGACTTGGCGCCCGCCCAGCTCCTCAACCCGACGGGCCGCAGCGTCGACGACAAGAAAGTCCACGCTGACGAGCAGGTGTCCCCGCGCGATGTGCGCCGCGTCCCATTCCCGCTACGCGATTCGCAGCGCCGACGAGGAGAAAGTACATTTTGGCAAGAAAAACGTCGACGTTGCGGTGTTTTTTGGCAAGTAGGACGGGGGGTCCCGCGTAGGGTTAGCCAGGCGTCCGCGCGCGATGTGCGCCGCGCCCCGTTCTTGCTTCACTTTTCGCAGCGTCGACGACCAGAAAGTCCATGTTGGCGAGAATAATGTTGACTTTGTATTCCTTTTTGGTGGGTAGGACGCGACCACCCGCTTGTGGTCGCAAAAGCGATGTTCATTCCGTCCCTTTCCTGCTACACTTTTCGCAAGTCGACGACGCGTTGGCGAGAGATAAATTCAGTTTTTGTTGTTTTTTTGACAGTTCGGACGGCGGGGCTGCTATCGGCAGGCTAGGTGGGGATGTGGGGGTGTTTAATCATAGGAACTGGGGATGGGGGTGGGGATGGGGGTGGTGGTGGTGGTGGGGGGGGGGTTGGGGGTGGTGGTGGTGGGGTTGGTGGTGATGATGACTATGATGATGCTGATGCTTATGATGATGATGATGTGATGCTGATGATGATGCTGATGATGATGATGATCATGATGATGATCATGATGATGATGATGGTGGTAGTGGGGGTGGGGGTGGTGGGGGTGGGGGTAGGGGTGGTTGTGATGATGATGATATCAGCCCCGCGACTCATGCCTGAACCCCCCACCCCCCTGGCCAGATTTGTTTTTTTGTTTCCTCGGGGGGTCAACCTTCGCAGCGACCCGATGAACCCGGGACCCCTGGCGGCGCATGGATTTTTTCCTTTTTCCGCGCGCGAGTTGCCATTGGACCCCCTGAATATTGCCGATTACCGTGCAGCTAATACTTGAATGCGACAAGTACTATCATGTATTAGCCCGCAGTTGCTCTTAGAGAGCACATTGTCCTGCCGTGCAAGTGTTCGAGTGCAACGGACATCATATTACAACTGGTAGAACTGTGCGCCCTAGTACAACTCCTTAGTGCACATCCCTAGTGCTAGTACAGCCTCCTGGTACAATTCCCTAATACAACTCCCTGGTACAATTCTCTAGCACAAATAGTACCAGTACAACTGTTTGATGCAGTTTCCGACTGCTAGTACAACTCGCTAGTACCAATCCCTAGCACAAGTCCCAAGTACAATCCCCTAGCAAACAGACACAGTGTATAGTACATCTTCGCAGTGCAACCTAGTGATATAATGTAATCGTACAGCTCCCTAGTGAAGTTGCCAAGTAAAATTTCCAGTCGGACTCCCTGGTTCAGTTTCCTATTACTAGCACAACTCCCCAGTGCAACCACTATTAGAGTGTTGCTGCATTGCATTTACAATCTGGGCTCTCACGCTTTTCCTCCTCTGGTTGCGCTGGGGTGGGTGGGACCCCTCGCGCGGGCACCCCCGCGGCTGATAATTCGCTCCTCTTCCAGAATTTGAGGCGGGGGTAACCCCCGTGCTCGAACCCTTCGCCAGGGATTTGTCTTCCTCCGCGGAAGCCGGACCCCATGGGTTCCTGGGCGCGCCCCCGAAGTTTTTTTCCTTCAGGATGGGCCCCCCATGGGTCCTTCGTTGGAGTCGCGGGGCTGATATGATGATGATGATGATGATGATGATGATGATGATGATGATGATGATGATGATGATGATGATGATGATGATGATGATGATGATGATGCTGATGATGACGCTGATGTTGATGATGATGATGATAATAATGATGATGTGATGATGATGATGATGATGTTGATGATGGTGATGATGCTGCTGATGATGATGCTGCTGATGCTGATGCTGATGCTGATGATGATGATGCTGATGATGGTGAGAATGAGGAGGATGAGGATGAGGATGAAGATGATGATGCTGATTATGATGATGATGATGATGATGTTGATGATGGTGATGATGATGCTGCTGATGATGCTGATGCTGATGCTGATGCTGATGCTGTTGATGATGATGATGACGATGATGATGATGATGATGATGATGATGATGATGATGATGATGATGATGATGATGATAATGCTGATGCTGATGGTGATGCTGATGCTGATGCTGATGCTGATGATGATGATGATGATGATGATGATGATGATGATGATGATGATGGTTGTTGTTGCTGCTGATGTTGCTGATGGTGCTGGTGATCAGGATGAGGATGGGGAGGATTAGAATGAGGATGATGAGGAGGATGAGGATGAGGATGAGTAGCCACGGAGAAGGACAAGGACGAGTCAAGGAGGAGGAGGAGGCAGAGGAGGGGGGTGAGTAGAGACAAATGATCGGGAGAAGGTAAGGAGGAAAAGCACGACGAGCCAAGGAGGAGGCGGCGGAGGAGGAGCCCCCTCCTGGCCCGATCGTCGTCGTCCTTGTTCTCGTCGTTGGTCGTTCGTCATTCATCGTCGTTAATCGTTCGTCGTCGTCGTCGTCGTCGTCGCCAGCCCGCGCCTCCGTCCCCGTGGGGACTCCTCCCCAGGCCTCCCCGTCGAGCCCGGGGGCGGCGCGGCCCGCGGGCGGCGAGGCGCCCCCCGGCCTTCCGGGCGGGCGGGCCGTCGCTCGTCGGAAGTCGTCGGTCGTCGGTCGTCGGTCGTCGTCGGTCGGCGGTCGTCGTCGGTCGGCGTTCGTCGTTCGTCGTCGTCGTCGTCGTTGGCGTCGGCGTCGTCGTCGTCGTCGTTGTTCGTCGTTGGTCGTTGGTCGTCGTCGCCGGCGTCGCCGTCGTCGTCGTTCGTCGTTCGTCGTCGTCGTCGTCGTCGTTGTTCGTCGTTGGTCGTTGGTCGTCGTCGCCGGCGTCGCCGTCGTCGTCGTTCGTCGTTCGTCGTCGTCGTCGTCGTCGTCGTTCGTCGTTGTTCGTCGTCGTTGGCGTCGCCACTGGTCCGCTCTGACCGTGTCCGTGCTGCCCCGCGCCTCGGACCCGCGGAAGGTCGCAGGGCATCGCTCGTCGCTGGTCGGTTGTAGTTCGTGGTTCGTCGTTCGTCGTCCGTAGCTCACCGTTGGTCGTTTGTCGTCGGTCGTTCGCCGTTGGTCGTTCGTCGTCGTTCGTTGTGCGTCGCTCGTTGTGCGTCGTTCGTCGGTCGTCGGTCGTCGTTCGTCGTCGTCGTTCGTCGCTCATCGCTAGCCGTTCGTCCTTCATCGGTCATCGTTCGTTGTCGTTCGTCGTTCGTCGTTCGTCGTCGTCGTCGTTTGTTGATTGTCGTTCGTTGTTCGTCGTGCGTCGTTCATCCTCGTCGTCGTTCGTTGTTGGTCGCTCGTCGTCGTCGTTCGTCTTTCGTCGTCCGTCGTGTGCGCTTCGTCGTCGTCGTCGTCGCTCGTCGCTCGTCGCTCGCCTTTCGTCGTTTGTCGTTCATCGTTATCGTCGTCGTTCGTCGTCGTTCGTCGTTTGTCGTCGCTGTTCGTCGTCGTTCGTAAAACATTTTTCGTCGTAGTTGTTCGTCATTTGTCGTCGTCATCCTCGTGTGTTATTTGTCGTTTGTCTTTTGTTTTCGTCGGTCGAAGTTGTCGATAGTAATCAGTCGTCGTCGTTGTCGGTCGTTTGGCGTTCGTCGGTCGTCGGTCGTCGTCGTCGTCGTCGCCCTCGTTCGTCGTTCGTCGTTTGTCGTTCGTCTTTCGTCGTCGTCGTTTGTCGTTCGTCGTTTGGCTTCGTCGTCATTCGTCATTTGTCGTTCGTCGGTCGTCGGTCGTCGTTTGTCGTTCGGCGTTCGTCGTTCGTCGTTTGTCGTCGTGCGCCGTTCGTCGTTCGTCGTTCGCCGTTCGTCGGTCGTCGTGCGTCGTTCGTCGTGAGTCGCAGCATCAATTAGCATCGAATCGGGACATCAGATCGAATCGAATGTGCGACGGAACGGACCGCATCGGCACGTGGTCGATATCGAATATGATCGGCTGCGCCGGGATGCGCAATAGCGTCGTGCAATCATCTGGGCCGCGCCAGCCCGTCGGAACTCCCGAACTGAGTAGGATCGCGCCAGCCAGAGTCGGCACCGAACCGGATCGACCGCATCGAAGCTGGGGAGACAAGCAGGCACCCAGCGTGCCCATGCCGCTGCTCCCCGGGCCTCTCCCGGCGCGCGCTCTCGCCAGAGCCCTCGAGGCGAATCTGGCGGCGACGGCCCTGGGCTTCCCAGGAGGCCCGGGAGGCCGGCAAACGAGGCGACGGGGGGCAGCGGCAGCGGTGGGTCGGGCAGGGCCGCTCGCGGTGTGCTTGCGGGTCGGGCCGAGCAGCTCGTCGGGCACGGCGCCGCCGGCGGCGCCGAGCCCCCGGGGCGGCCTCGCTGGCCACCGCGGCGCGGCCCAGGCAGAGGCCCTCTCCTCTCGGGGGGCGGGGGCGACCCGCCCCCCGGCCGTGAGGGAGCCGTGCGGGGCCCACTTTCTTCCTCCTCCTCCTCCTGCTCCTGCTCCTGCTCCTGCTCCCTCCTCCCTCCTCCCTCCTCCCTCCTCCCTCCTCCCTCCTCCTCCCAGTACCCACTCTCCCCCCCCCCGGCGAGCCGCCGGCGCGGAGCGCCACACCGGAATCGAGGGCGCTTCCGCGCCGTCTTGCGCAGGCAGCTTGCGCGCGGGTGTCGGCGCAGTCGAGTCCGTCTCTCCGCGTCGCTCCAGAGGACCCAGGAGGGAATCACGCCGCGGGGCAGCCAGGGCGTGGTGCAACACAACGACGAGGCGGTGGCGGCGGACCGGCGGCGACGAACGACGACGACGAATGACGAAACACGAACGACGACAACGAAGAACGACGACGACCGAGGAACGACGAACGACGACGACGAACGACGAACGACGAACGACGACGACGAACGACGAACGACGAACGACGACGACGAACGATGAGCGAAGAAAAACGAACGACGACGACGACGCACGACGAACGACGAAAGACGCACGACGAACGACGAAGGACGAAGGACGGGCGAAAAACGACAAGCGACGAACGGCGATCGACAAACGACGAACGACGAACGACGACGAAGTCGACGAACAATGAACGACGCACGACGAACGACGAAACACGAACGACGACTGACGATGACGAACGACGAACGATGATCGACGAACGACGCACGACGAACGGCGACGACGAGCGACGAGTGACGAACGAACGAACGAACGACGGACGACGACGTCGAAAGCCGAATGACGAACGACAAGCGGCGAACGACAAGCGACCAAGGACGAGCGACCAACGACGCACGACAAGCGGCGACGACGAACGACGAATGACGGACGACGAACGACGAGCGACGAACGAGAAACGACGAACGACGAGCGGCGAACGACGGCGAGCGACGAACGATGACGACGACGACGAACGACGACGTCGACGAACGACGAACGACGAACGACTAACGATGAAGGATGAAGGACGAACGACGACGACAAACGACGAAGGACGAACGACAAACGACGAACGACGACGAGCGACGAACGACGAACGACGCACGACGAAACACGAGCGACGAACGACGAACGACGAGTGACGAACGACGGACGACGGACGACGAACGACCAGTGGCTAACGACGAACGACGACGACGACGACGACCGACGAACGACGAATGACGAACGACGAGCGGCGAGCGACGAGCGACGAAGGACGGGCGAAAAAGGACAAATGGCCAAAGACCCACGACCAACGAAAAAGGACGATCGACGAACGACAGGCGACGGACGACGAACAACAACGACGGGGAGCGACGAACGACGACGACACCGACGAACGACGATCGACGAATGACGAACGACGAGCGGCGAACGACGAAACACGAACGACGACGAATGACGAACGACCAACGATCGACGACGAACGACAAAGGACGATCGTCGGACGACGAACTACGAGCGACGAACGAGAAACGACGGATGACGAGCGACGGTCTAGGGCAACGAACGCGGAACGACGCACGACGATCGACGATCGGCGAACGACGAACGACGAGCGACGCCGACGCCGACGAGGAGCCACGTGCGACGAACGACGAACGTGCCGCCTCGCCATTGTTCTGCGGCGCCTCCTGCCTGTTCTTACGGCTTCGACGGCGGCGATCTCTCAGAGGTTCGGAAACCTTGAAAGCGGGAATGTTCGGCCTCGGTTCAGGAGTCTTCGCCCCTTCCGTCCCAGGGTTGGGAGCCTCGTGCGATCCATCGCACCGAAGCGACTTGAAATATTGAGCTCTCAGTCTAGAACCTCGGGTCGGTTTGGGAATACACCTTGACGTTTGTTCTTTCCTTTTGGATCCTTTTTTCAGTCTTGCAGTACCTGGGGTGCACTCTGTTGGCGCCGGTGGCGCAGGAAGCTCCAGCATGCTTCGAGCGGCCTCGGCCGTCCCGAAGCTCGTAGGATCTCGGAGGTCCTCGAGCATCCAAGCTCGTAGGTGTTCGGCCGTCCATAAAGCTTGCTGCGGGGCGGGCGGGCGGATTGTCTCAAACGGCCGCTCGCGGCCAGAGCCAGGGTCCACCAAGCAGGGCTGGACCTAAACGCTGGTTTGCTGGGTTTCGGCTGTGTCTTGTTTTTCGTTTTGGCAGCGTGGTACAGGAGAGCAGGTAGAGCAAAACGAACAACAAAACGAAGCCCAAACGAAAAACAACGTTTAGGTCCAGCCCTGGACGGATTGTCTCGAGCGGCCGCTTGCGGCCAGAGCCAGGGTCCACCAAGTCTTCCCGTGCGCGTTCGATTCCCCAGGGGTGCTCCTGCATTTTGAAGGTGAGCCTGCATGGTCTGCACCAGGACTCCTGGGGCTAGCATTAAGTCGGGCCTGTGCTTGTACAGGGCGAAGATTCAAAAATAGACAAAAATATAGTCAGGGGACGATTGTTTGACCATTTTTGAATTTTTGTTTGGCATTTTCTTGTGGCTACTTTTGAAATTTTCGTCCAAAATCCGCCTGTAGGGGGACATGCCCGACCTGAGACTAGCAACAGAGAGCCCAACATAGCCCCTGCCACTGGCTCCCACCAGCCTTTGGTATTGCCAGGGCTGGTTCCTGACACCAGGGGTGAACCTAAACGGTACTTAAGCGATTTCGTGGGCCGTTTTCGTTTCGACTTCGTTCTGCGGTAAAGGCGGATTGAAGATACAACGAGGGACAACGAACACAAAACGAAAACGAAAAACGTTCTTTAGGTCGAGCCCTGCCTGACACCAGCAATTGTTAGCCAGGCCCCCGATGGCCGCACCGACCCACCGGTCCGACCAGCCCAGTTCGGAAGCGTGAGGTCTTGAGTTTGGATCGATTTGTTGAAAGGTTCGGCGATGGGCCAGCTCCCACACGCTACGGTTGAGGGAACAAGTTAAGCAACACGTCCCCCTCCCCCCGCAATTCAAAGTTGGCACGTGTACGCATCACTGGTCCGACACTCAAACTCGGGAGATCCGAGCCCAACAATGCATTCGGGGGGAGGGGGGACGAGTTCACACCATATGTTGAGCGTGAGTGTTGCTATAATTGTTTCCGACACCTGTATCTAGACGCTTCGCTGCTGGCCGCGCCCCCACGCGGGTTGCCCGCTGCCGCGGCGCTGTGCTCGCCTTCCTGGCGCCGCGGGATCGCTGTCGCCTTGGGGCGCCTTCTTTCACGGCGTCGCCGTGCTGGCCACTGCAGCTGCCGCCGGGTCTCGGCACGCGGGGCGCCCTCATGGCTGGTCGCGCTGCTCGTGGCGTTTCCCCCCCCAGCTCTGTGACTGCCCCTGGCCCGGAGGGCCGCCGACCTGCTCGCCGGAGGGCGCGAAGCGGCCGCAGCGCGACGGACTACCGCTTCCTCCTGGCATAGCAGCACTTCACCGCGCCGTCGCTGCCCGTCTACGCGTATTACCACCTGGGGACCTGGAGGCCGTTTGTCTCCTCGGCGTCCGCTTGACGCGTCTCGTCGCGTTGACCACACCCGCCTCTCGGGGTCGTCCACGTTGCTCCTGCGGGTACGCCTGCTCGTTTCTCCATGTCTGTGAAGGCCGTCAGGTTTCAAGGACCTCGAGTTAAGCTTACCTGGAGAGCATGTTAATGGACGCCAGTTCCTCCCGCCATTTTGGCTGCCGCATGTCTGCTGGGTATGTTTAATGTTTGGCTGCCGGTTCTTCTTGGACACCTTCGTCGGCATGTGCGTCCTGGGGAGGCCGGGCTGCTGACCTTCCATGTGTGTGGTCACTCTCCCACACTGCACCTGCGTCCTGATCGGCACCTTCGTGGACGAGTTCTCGGCGCTGATTTGCGATGCCTCCCGCGCGCACCATTCTGGCTGCGTCGTGCCCAGCTCCGCTGTGACGGGCGCCGTTCGTTCGCGTTTTTTCTTTTGCTTCGACGCGGCCCGCCCTGGCTTGCTCGGCGTTCGATTCGTATTCGCGCGCCTGGGTACCAAAAAGTATCACCGCCAGCCCATCCAGAAGCGATGTCCAGGCGAGTTGAGGTGATCAGGGAAGTGCGGGAGCAAAGAGGGGGGCGGCCGAACCGTTCGAAAGAGGGAGGAGGAGAAGGAGGATGCTGGATGGATGGGTGATGGAGCGGGGAGAAGGATGAATAGGATGAGGAGGAGGAGGAAGATGAGGAGGAGGCGGACGAAAAGGAGTAGGATGAGGAAGGGGGAGCAGGAGGAGGACGGGAAACAAAAGGGCCAGAGGTCTCTTGGATGCCTCTCGGAGTTTCTTGGGATATTTCTTGGGCATTTATTGGTGGCCTCTTGGGACGACTTGGGGGTCTCTTGGCGATCCTGGGGGGCCTCTTGGGCGTTTTGGGTGTCACGGGGGGGCCTCTTGGGGCCGCTTGGGGTCCTCTTTGGGCCACTTGGGCGCTTCTTGGGGCCATCTTGGGGCCTCTTTGGGCCACTTGGGCGCTTCTTGGGGCCATTTTGGGGCCATTTTGGGACATTTTGGGGTCCTGGGCGTTTCTTGGGGCCACCTTGGAGGACATCAATCAAAAAAAGTGGGGTCCCCTATTTAGGGCTGCCCCTCTAGAGCCTCCACAATCGCATCTTGGGGCGTTTTGGGGGCGTTCTTGGAGCGCTCTTGGGCGCTCTTGGGCCGTCTTGAGCTCTCATGCGCCCCTCTTGGGGCCCTCTTGGGCCATTTTGGAGCCATCTTGAGGCTTCGATTGGCCATCGGAAGCGAAACAGGCGAGAAGGCAAACATCACTGGCTCTCCTTAGGTTTTGGCAGGATGTTGGCCTCTTGGGGGCCTCCTTGGATTTTTTGTTTTTATATTATACGGGGGCCTCTTGGAACCGTCTTGGGACCTTTCCCTCTTGGAGCATATTGGAAACCATTTTGGGACATTTCGGGCTATTTTGAGCCATCATGGAGGTCATCTTGGGCTCCCAGAGGCCCTCTAGGAGCCGTCTTGGGCCATATTGGAAGCTGTGACCGCTCACGACCAGCCCCGTCCAGGTCCAGGGGGGGTGGGGGGAGGGGTCAAGACTCCCGCCCCGCCCGCTAGCCGTCTCGCTCACCCCCACCCGCCCTCCCAACACAAACGTAGCACCCGAGTCTAGCCCGAGCCTCAGCATATTCAGCAGCCGTCTTTGGATGGGCAGCTGCTGGGGGCCAGTCCGCCGCCGCCGCCGCCGCGTCCGCCGCCGCCGCCGCCGCAGCCGCCGCCTCCGCCGCCGCCGTTGCCCGCCGCCGCCGCCTCCGCGCCGCCGCCGCCGCCGCCGTCGCCGCCGCGCCGCCCGCAGCCGCCGCCGCCGCCGCCGCCGCAGCCGCCGCAGCCACCGCAGCCGCCGCAGCCGCCGCCGCCGCCGCAGCCGCCGCCACCGCCAAGTGTACTCCGTATTTGTTTGACAGGGATGGGGGGGGTGAGGCCGCGTCGGATTGGCTGCGCATGCTCCGGATTTGGAGGCAGAGTGTGTTTTGTGTTGTTTTTACCGGGGATGGTGGGGGTTTGCCCTCATGGTTCCTGGTTGGCTACCAGTCGCCTGGGGGAGGGGGTGGTTATTAATAGATAGCAGTGATCAAGACACCCCTGGAAGCAAGCCGTCTACCTCACTCCCATCCACCCGCCCTCCCTTCACATAAGTAGCTCCTCAGCCTGAGCATGTTTAGCGGTCGTCTTTGGATGGACAGCTCGTGCGAACCGAAGCCGACCCCAGGCGCGCGACGCTTAAGCGGGGTACGCCACGCGCGCCAGGCACCCCTGGGGACTGAGCGTGCCAGGCACGCTTGGTGCGCCAGATGCGCCACGCGTTCCGAGTGCGCCAAGTGTGCCGCACAGTCCTGCCGCGCCAAGTGCGCACCTGACAGCACACATCGGGAAACATGTCGGCCTCCGCCGTCCTTGCCGAAACCGACGCCCATCATTGTATGTGGCGGGCCTGCGCACAGTAGGCCACGCGCCACTACCCCTGCCGTCCTTGTCAAAAACCACTAGACAGTGATCGCGGCATGGCCGCGCATGGTCCAGATTTAGCTGCGAAGTGTATGTTTTGTTGGTGTGTCTGGGATGATAGCCCTGCGCACAGCAGAGAAAATGCTGACACCCCCGCCGTCCTTATCAAACACCATACAACACCCTCGTGGGCCACACGAGCATGACTCAATATTTTGTCCCAAAGTATACTTCGCATTGTCTTTTGACACGGAAGGGGGGGGGGCGCATGGGGTTGGCCGCGCATGCTCAACATGTGGAGGCAGAGTGCGGTTTGTACTATTTTTTGACAGGGATGGTGGGGGGCGGGTCGGCATGGTGTCGGCATGGTGCCTGGTTGGCCCCCGGTCGCCTGGGGGAGGGTGTGTGTATCAATAAAGAACACTGATAAACCCTTCCCCGAATGGGGGAAAAGGGGGCTAAAAGAGGAAACGCTCTAGACCACGGTGGGATTTTGAAATCGAAGAAGTCCTCCCCGTGTTGGGGGCGTGGCGGTGGTGGGGGTGGAGGGTTTTGACTCGCAGGGCTTCGGTCTGCGGCGCGGCCTAGTGCGGCGGCAGGTATTCTTGCTCTGTTGATTCAGGGGCAACGTTAGGAGGGGATAGGCTGAGAGGGGGGTAGCCATCGACACCGAATCGCGTGTTCATCGCCGATAAGAGACCCGATAGCCCCCCCTGCCCAGGAACGTGCGGTTGCGCTATCGGGGACCTCTCGCTGATCGATGCCTTTACCGAGCTGGGTGCATGAAAAGGATGTCGACTCGTAGGGTTGTGGCCTGTGGCTAGGCTTGGTGCAGTCGACCCGTCGAAATGGGATGCTGAATCGGATTGGCTTGCAGGGTTTGTGGTCTGTGGCGCAGTGTGGTGCTGCGGTTTGTATGCCTGCGCGCGGGAGCGTACACGGTTCGCGCGCATCTGCAACAATACGCTTGTGGCCACCACTGCTGGGGGAGGGGTGTGTATCAATAAAGAACACTGATAAACCCTTCCCCGAATGGGGGAAAAGGGGGCTAAAAGAGGAAACGCTCTAGACCACGGTGGGATTTTGAAATCGAAGAAGTCCTCCCCGTGTTGGGGGCGTGGCGGTGGTGGGGGTGGAGGGTTTTGACTCGCAGGGCTTCGGTCTGCGGCGCGGCCTAGTGCGGCGGCAGGTATTCTTGCTCTGTTGATTCAGGGGCAACGTTAGGAGGGGATAGGCTGAGAGGGGGGTAGCCATCGACACCGAATCGCGTGTTCATCGCCGATAAGAGACCCGATAGCCCCCCCTGCCCAGGAACGTGCGGTTGCGCTATCGGGGACCTCTCGCTGATCGATGCCTTTACCGAGCTGGGTGCATGAAAAGGATGTCGACTCGTAGGGTTGTGGCCTGTGGCTAGGCTTGGTGCAGTCGACCCGTCGAAATGGGATGCTGAATCGGATTGGCTTGCAGGGTTTGTGGTCTGTGGCGCAGTGTGGTGCTGCGGTTTGTATGCCTGCGCGCGGGAGCGTACACGGTTCGCGCGCATCTGCAACAATACGCTTGTGGCCACCACTGCTGTCGAGGCGAACCACACCATCGACGGACGGGCCCTCCTCCTCCTCTTCCTCCTCCTTCTCCTCTTCCTCCTCTTCATCTATTTTTGTTTGCGTCTGGGTGCGACGCCTCGAGGATGTCTTGGCGGAAGTTGAGCCGCCTTCGCAAAGCAATCTTTTTCTCGGGAGCAGTCTCGTCTTCTGCTGCGTGTGCTGCGGCATCCCCGCTGATCTGCAGCGGTTGCGCTGCGCCTGTGGGTGGAACGCATAAGGCCGCATCCGATCAGCTGCCCTTCTCTGCGGTGGCGACGTGTGCCCGTCCCTCTCCCTCGCGCCTGCTTTCACTCGCCCTCGCCGAAGCAGTGCCGGGGTCAGCACGGCCCTGGCTCTGGAGGAGGAGGAGGAGGAGGAGGAGGAGGAAGACGAGGCGGAGGAGGAAGAGGAAGCGGAGGCGGGGGGAGGGGACGAGGAGGAGGAGAAGGAGGAGGAGGAGGACGAGGAGGAGGAGGACGAGGAGGAGGAGGAGGAGGAGGCGCGGCCGAGGAGGAGGAGGAGGAGGAGGAGGAGGAGGAGGAGGACGAGGAGGAGAAGGAGGAGGAGTAAGAGGAGGAGGAGGAGGAGGAGGAGGAGGAGGAGGAGGAGGAGGAGGAGGAGGAGGAGGAGGAGAAGGAGATGGAGGAGGGGGAGGAGGGATCTGAATGATCTGATGAGACGGCGGGGGTCTTGCCCGCCCTGGCGCCTAGCCGAAGCGCTCCCTCCTACGGGGAGCCAGCGCCGAGCCCAAAGCTCAGCTATTTCGAGGGGAATCCAGCACGGCGACGATGCAGGCCAGACACCAAAGGAAAAGCAACAGAGGCGACGACGCAGGACCGAGGCGAGCCCAGCAGAGGCGACGAGGAAACCCAGGCCAATCCCAGACCACGCCGCCACGGCTCACGCACCTCAGGCTTTGGTCGCCTTCTTCTGGAGGGCGTTGATCATCGCAGCGCCCTTCACGATGACGACTTGGCCTTCCCCATTGGCCGACTGGCCGACTGGCCGATTCCCCCGACTGTCCGACTCCCCGACTCCCCGACTCTCTGACTCCCCGACTGGCCGATTGGCCGACTCCCCGACTGGCCGATTGGCCGCTTGGCCGACTGGCCGACTCCCCGACTGGCCGGTTCCCCGACTCCCCGACTGGCCGATTCCCCGACTGGCCGACTGGCCGATTCCCCGACTGGCCGACTGGCCGGCTGGCCGACTCTTCGGTATCCCGACTGGCCCATTGGCCGGCTCCCCGACTCCCCGACTCTCCGATTGGCCGACTCTCTGACTGGCCGATTGGCCGACTGGCCGAATCCCCGACTGGCCGACTCCCCGACTGGCCGGTTGGCCGACTGGCCGCCTGACTTCCCGACTGGCCGACTGACGGACTCCCCGACTCCCCGACTGGACGACTGGCCGATTGGCCGAGTCCCCGCTTCCCCATCTCCCCGACTCCCCGACAGGCTGACTGGCCGATTGCCGAAACAGCAGGGTGGAGGCAAAGGAGAAGGAGGAAGGAGGAGGGTGGAGCACACTAGAATTCGCAAGAGGGGGGGGGGGGGCAGAAAACCGCTGGCAGAACCAGACGGGCAGATCGGGCGGGTAGACCCTAACGGGCCATTTGGAGAAAAAAAATACGGTGTCGGAATGAACTCCCCGACTGGTTGACTCCCCGACTCCCCGACTGGCCGACTCCCCGATTCGCCGACTGGCCGATTGGCCGACCTCCCCGACTGGCCGATTGGCCGACTGGCCGGCTCCCCGACTCCCCGACTCCCCATTTCCCCGACTCCCCGACTCCCCGATTCCCCGATTGCCCGACTGCCCGATTCCCCGACCCCCCGGTTCCCTGACTGGCCGACTCCCCGACTCCCCGACTGGCCGACTGGCCGTCTGGCCAGTTCCCCGACTCCCCAAATCCCCGACTGGCCGATTGACCGATTGCCGATTCACTGATTCCCCAATTCCCCGACTGGCCGACCCCCCGACTCCCCGACTGGCCGACTCCCCGACTCCCCGACTCCCCGGCTGGCCGACTCTCCGATTGGCCGACTGGTTGACTGGCCGACTGCCCGACTCCCCGATTCCCCGACCCCCCGACTTCCCGACCCCCCGACTCCCCGACTCCCCGACTCCCCGACCCCCCGACTCCCCGACTCCCCGATTCCCCGATTCCCTGACTGGCCGACTCCCCGATTGGCCGACTCCCCGACTGGCCGCGGGAGGGCCGAAGGTCGAGGGCGTCGAGCACTACATCGGCCGCTCGAAGCAGAGCGCCCGCCGGGGCGTCGCGATGGCGCCAGGCGTCGCCAAGTAGTTACGGCACCGACAAGCTCGCCAAGGGGACGGAGATTCAGAAGCAGAGGCGCAAGGCGCGCGAGGAGAAGACCGCCCAGTCGGGCAAGAGGGACAAGGGGTGACCTGGGGCCAGCGGTCGGGAGGTGGCTCGGCCCGATCGCCGCAATTTGAGAGCCAGTTTTGTGGATCTGCTGATGTCCAGTCTCCCAGCGATGGCATGCTGCCGTTTGCGGTGCCCCTCGTCGCCAATTGCTCCACCTCCACCGCCTGAACTATCCCGCTCGGTTCGGGCCCGTCTGTCTCGCGCCCAGCTGATCGAGGAGCGTACTCGGGACACCGTGGGGCGCCTCAACCTGCTCGGGGGCTACGCCACACCGCGGGTCGCGCCAGGGCGCCTCTCGCAGCTGGACGATCTCTTACTTCGACGCGTTCGAGGGCTGCATCGCAAGAGGGCCGCCCCTCCGAGCACGTCGGCCCAGGAAGCTTGTTCCGAGCTTTTGGGCCGCCCGCGTCTCCACTACGACACGACTAACGACTTGCCGCTGAGGCCCTACGCTCCGCACCTCGTGAGTTGGCCCGAGTTGGGAAACGAGCGTCAGTGGTTCGCGGATCGGCTGGGTGCTGGCGACCGATGCTCTCTCTTGGACCTCGACCGCGCTTTGCTGCTGCCGCCGCCGAGCTTCGACGAGGCCGCGGAGACAGAGGGGGGGCCCGCGTTGTGCGTGGACCCTGCGCTGGAGCGGAACAGGCCGCTCTACCTTGAATACAACAAGTCTGGCATCTCGCGGGGCGTCTTCGACTTGGGAAAGGAGGGGGTTGAGGAGTTGAGGACGTCTCCGCGTTCTTCGTGGCTAGGAAGGACGAGCGGATCAGGATGGCGCTCGACTGCAGGCGTGGCAACCAGCGGTTTCAGCCCCCTCCGCCGATCAGCCTGTTCTCCGCCGCGGGCTTCGCGGACCTCGAGGTGCCGAAGGACGCGCCCCTCGACTTCGCGGGGGTGGACGTCCAGAACGCGTTGTACCAGCATAAGTTGCCTGCCAACCTGCGGCCGTACTTCTGCTTGCTGAAATTCACCGCGGGCGAGCTTGGCATCAGCGGGCTCAACGGACGGCGCGTCGGCCCTGGGCTTGCTTTTGCCCGCAACTTGCCGTCGTTTCCACGGGGTGGAGCTGGGCCTTCTTCTTCGTTCAGAAGGCTCACGAGCAGACGCTGGATCAGCACGACGCTCTGAGGCCCGAGCTGCGGGCGGTCGACTTCGTGCCGGCCCCCGGCCCGCTCGAGGAGCCCATCCACTCCCCCTGCGTGGACAACGCCCTCGCGGCGGGCACTGACCGCGAGGCCGTGGCCAAGGTCAGGCGCGAGGCCTCCGGGGCCTTGGAAGGCGCGGGCCTGGCCGTCCATGGCGAGACCGACGCGGCTCAGAACATGGCGATGCTTGGCGGGAGGGGTCTCCAGCCCGCGCCACGTTGGCGCCGCGGCGGTTGTGGAAGCTTTACATGGGGCTCGGCCACCTGGCGCAGCGCTGGCCCCGCGTCACCAGCCGCGACGTCGAGCGCGTCATCGGCCACTGCACCTTCGCCGCGCTGTGTCGGCGCGAGAGCCTGAGCTGCTTCAGCGCCTCGTGCTCCTTCGTCCAGCAGGGGTGCCAGCGCGCCAGGCCCCTCTGGGCGTCAGCGCGGCGGGAGCTCAAGGTCTTCTGCGGGCTGCTGATCACGCTCGGCTCGGACCTCGACGCCGAGTGGCCCACGAAGGTCGTCATGGCGGACGCCTGCGAAATGGGCCACGCCTCTGTCGTGGGCGAGTGGGAGTTGTCGGAGGTGCAGAGTGCTGGTCGTTGGCACGAGTGGTGGCGCTTCTGTCGCGCGCGCGAGGCCGACGGGGGCTGGCGGCCGCGCGACTGCGCGGCGCGCGCGGCCGAGGCCGCCGAGCTCGATGCACACCCGTCTGTCCTGTTGCATGGGGGTCTGGCGAACAGAAGATTCCCGGAAGTGTCGACGCACGCCGTCCGCCGCGCTACCTGGACGACAATGCACTACTCACCGCTTTTCGGGAAGGGGCCTATGCGTCGCAAGGAGGCAAGAGAAGATTTACACGCCGTGAAGCTGATCTTGTCGGACGCGGACTCCTGGGGGAAGAGGCGCGCGGTCTTGGGGGGCGACCTTGCGCTCGCACTTGCGCTATCTAAAGGACGCTGCCGCGATGCATTTCTGCTCAATTTCTTGCGCCGAGGCGCCGCTCTTACTCTCGCTTCGGGGGTCCGCATGCATCGACGATGGGCGCCCGGCGAGTTCAATGCGGCCGACAGCGACAGCCGCGCCCGCGAGGGTGCTGGAGCGCGCGCTGCACCTGGGGCCGGCTGGCGCGCGACCGCGGCGCGCGGGCGACAGCTCGGGCACCGCCGCAGTTCGTCGCGGGGCCCCGAGGGCGACAGTCGGCTCGGTAGCGGCTGGTCCGCGGCCCTCGCGGGCCCGCCTGGACTCGACTGCCCCGCGGCCGGCGCGGCCGCTGCGGCCCCGCGGCCCCGCGGCGCCCTTGCCGACCAGGCGGCTGAAGCGCAGCGCGCCTGGGCGCCCCCCGGAGGTGCGGGCCCCCCTGCGGCCCTCGGCGCCTCGGAGGCCGGCGCGCCGGGGCTCGGGCCCCCTGGGCCCGCCCGCCCTTCACCGCCGCGAGGCTTCGACTTGCCTCCCGTCGGCGGCGCCGGCGGCCCCGCGCAGCATCACCCCGCGGGAACTGCCGCGCTCTGTGCAGCGCCGCCTGGGCGCTGGGGAGCAGGCTCGGGACACCGCCCGCCAGCTCTCCATCGCCCAGGCGGCGGCGGTTGGCCGACGGAGCCGCCTGCAGCACACGCGGCTGCTCGAGCTGTTCCTCAGCCGCAGCCGCCTGAGGTCTCTCGCTGCGCCTGCTGCCGAGGCGGACGCAGCCGCGGTCAGGTTCTTCGACGAGCTGAGCCTCGAGGGAGAGGTCGCGTCCACGGGCGAGAAGCTGCTCGCCGCCTTTTTCATGCACGTGCCCGACTACCAGGGCAAGGGGAACTTGGCCTTGCCGCGCGCCCACCGCGCGCTGCGAGGCTGGCGCCTGCTACGGCCGTCGCGGACGCGCCGCCCCCTGCCGCGGGCGGCCTGCGCGGGTGTGGTGCGGCAGCTCTGGCGGATCAGCGGTCGTCTCGACCTCGCGGTGTTCTGGCTCCTGATGATGGGCGCCTACCCGAGACCCGGCGAGGCGTTCCGCCTAACGCGCGGCCAGGCCATCCCGCCGCAGGCGCAGATGCCCAAGGTGACGATCCACATCGACCCCGACTATATGAAGAGGCCCAGCAAGACTGGCGAGATGGGCGAGACAGTGGACGTGGCGCGGCCTTGGCTAGGAAGCCCTCTGGTGCGGCTGGCCCAGGGCCCGAGCAGCAGCTCCCTCTGGAGCTTCGCCATGACGGAGGCCAAGGAGATGTTCGAGCGCGCGACCCGTGCGCTGGGCCTGGACAAGCTGCTGCCCGTGCTCTACACGGCCCGGCACAGCGGCGCGTCCATCGATCGCTTCACGGGGAGGATCTCGTTGCAGGAGGTCCAGCGGCGCGGCAGGTGGCGTCGGCCCAGCTCGGTCAGGCGCTACGAGAAGCGCGGGCTTACCCAGGCGGCGTGGGGCCAGATGGAGCCTTCGGCCAGGACCTACTGCCTCCAGGCCGAGGCCGGGCTGCCCTCGCTGCTCGCCGCCGCCTCGCTATCCGTCAACGCTTGAGCGATCCCCGCGCCAAGAGACACGAGTTTTTCTTTGTGGAGATCTTCTCGGGCTCGGGACATTTCTCGAATTCGTTGCGCCGTCGTGGTTTCAGAGTGCATGCATTTGATGTGCTCCAAGGGCCCCAAGGTGACCTCCTGACGCCCGCTGTCTTGAAGCGCATCTTACGAATGCTCAGGTCCGACAAATGTCTCGGGTTGCTAGCAGGTGTGCCGCGCAGATCGTTCTCCATTGCCCGTGGAGGCCATGATGCAATTAGATCGTCGCGAGCTCCCTCTGGCCTCCCCTCTCTCCCTCCTCATCTGCAGAGTCTAGTAGACGATGGCAACCAATTTTTCAGGTGTCCATTTTGTATGTTGCAAACAGATGTGGGTTGCTTTCTTGTGGGAAAACCCGCAGTCAACCTACGTGTGGAAGATGGATGCTGCCGTTCAGGTTTTCCGCTGGCCCGGGGTCCGCGACATTATAACTAATTACTGCGGATGGGGCACTCCCTGGTTTAAACCTACTAGGCTGAGGTGCTTCCTGCTGCCGAGAGCCGATGAATTGTGTAAGCGTTGCAAAGCTGTCCGTGATATTTGCTCGTTCTCTGGGAAGAAACACCAGATTCTCCAGGGCCGAGACGGCCTGGACATTCATTGGGCTGCTCGTGCTGCCGCCTACCCTCAGGTGCTCGCAAATCGAATGACCGATGTGTTTCATGACGCTGCATTCGATCGTGTCTTTCGGCAGACCTTCCGCCTGTACCCATTCCGTGTGACAGACCCCGAGCCGCTTTGACGGCAGAGAACCGATAGCGACTTCTGGTGCCCCGAAGGTCGGCACGGATCTGTAAAATGCGTTGTGTGTCTCACGCCGGCGTGTGTTTCAGAATTGTGCTGTCTGCAAGGTCACCACATGCGGATGACAAACATGAGAGTTCTGTAAACATATGGACGGGTGGGGAATCTCCGACTTGTCATCAGAAACTGTAGGAGATGAGCCACCGATGTCCGTATACGTTTCGTTCAAGCCTCCCTCCCTGTCTGAACTGGTGCACGAATCACCCGCCATAGCCTTCGGCGGGCCGCAAGCAATTGTATTGGCTGCACGGATCTGTAAAGTGCGTTGTGTGTCTCACGCCGGCGTGTGTTTCACAATTGTGTTGTTTGCAAGGTCACCACATGCGGATGACAAACATGAGAATTCTTTAAAACTATGGACGGGTGGGGAATCTCCTGATGATGATGATGATGAGGAGGAGGAGGAGGAGAGGGAGGAAGACGAGGAGGAGGAGGAGGAGGAGGAGGAGGAGAAGCAGGAGCAGGACGAGGAGGAGGAGGGGGAGGAGGAAGAGGAGGAAGACGAGGACGAGGACGAGGAGGCGGTGGAGGAGGAGGAGGAGGACGACGAAGAGGAGGAGGAGGAAAAGGAGGACCTCCCCATCCTCCCTTCTCCCCCGTCATGCACTTGGTAGTGGTGATGGAACAGTGGCCCATCAGGAGTGCGAAACGAGTGCCGCCCGCGTGCCGCGCGCCTTCGCGGTGCCTCGCTCTCGAGCCGTGCCGTGTGCCCGTGCTGTGCTCAGGCCGTCCGCGGTGCACGGAGTGTGCCGTGCCCGCGCGCCGCGCAGCAGTGCCGTGCCCGGTGTGCCCGATGCCCGCGTGCACGAAACCCGTGCACGGTGCCTGTGCCCGTGCCGTGGGTGTGCGGTTCCCTGGCCGCGTGCCTCTATCGAGGAGGAAGAGGAGGAGGAGGAGGAGGAGGAGGAGGAGGAGGAGGAGGAGAAAAGGGTCGCCTAAGCCCTTCGGAGAACCCCCCCACCCCAGCCGCGTGCCTCTATCGGCGGCGAGCCCAGGGGGAGTGTCTCCATGCCGGCGTTATCCGTTTGCCCGCCGGTGGAGGGGGAGCGACGATGCAGCAGGTTGGACGTTCCGGTTCTCACAGGCGGATGTCTTTCGAAGAGAAGCTGTGAGGTCCCCGCCTGGTAAATGAAACATCAGCCAGAGCTCAATCACCATCTGACATTACATTCGACACGTTCGTCAAGGACCAACGTTTTTGTCCAGAATACGCTTTTATATAGGACTCCTTCAAGGATGAGCGTGGACGCAGCATTTTAGTCGTTCCAACTCTCGTTGACGGATGTCAGTCGAAAAGAACATGTCCGCTTGGGAGATGAAGCATGAACCTCTTCTCATAATCGTCCGTTCGCAACACACTGGTCACTATTCGCATGCCGTGTCGAGAAGGACGATGTGTCTTGATGTATACTGTACACTGGGAATGAGGAGCGAGGATGTAGCGTCTTAGTCGTTCAAGCTATCGCTGACGGATGTCATTCGAAGAGAATGTTTGAGGAATCCGCCTGGGAGATGAAGCTGCAATTTGTGCTCAGTGCTCATCGGACCTCACATGCAATACTTTCATTGACTTCTATGGCCAAGCGACGAGCTTCACGTCCAGCAGGAGGATGCTTTTCCATGTAGAGAGGGCCCTCGAAAGGAGGAGTGGGGCTGCAGCACAAGAGTCCTTTCAACTCTCTTCTCGTTGACGGATATCTTTCGAAGCGATATTTTGAGGCGCCTGTTTGGGAGCCGAAGGTGCAGCCTGGGCTCAGTGCCCGCCGGGCACATTGAGTTCACCCGGATTCCGCAAGCCCAAGAGGTTTAGTTACGTTGCATCTTCGGGGGACCTCGCCTGTCCCCAAAATTGGTGGCTTTTCTTGTGCCCGACGCGGGCTCGATGCGGACTCGACGCAGATTTGGCGTGGATTCGATGCGGATTCGACGTGGACTCGACACGGATTCCACGCGGACAGGGCCGCGCAACATCAGCTCAGTCCATTCCGCCACCCCCCAGCAGAGACAAGGCACGGCTCCAGATTTCGTATAGTATGCTGTTCGCCGCTTCCCGCCATGCTGCCCGCGCAGTTGCTGTCGTTCTTTGCCCTCCGCTTCCTCTTCGCGCCCGATGCGGGGCTTCTCGGGGGCCTCTCTCGGCGGCCTCGGGCGCGGCCTCGGTGGTGGCCTGTTCGGAGCCTCCGTATGGGGCTTCTTGGGGCGCTCTGACTCCTTGGGGGCCTCTTGGGGGCATCATGCCGGTGGTCCTGGGGCATGTTCGGGGGGGGGGGTCCTGGGTTCCCTGCGAGTTGCCCACCTCGTGCCTCTCCTGGGGGGCCCCTCCGAGGGCCCTCCTGGAGGCCGCTCCTGCAGCCTTGGGCTCTCTTGGGCCGTCTTGGGGCCCCTCTTGGGGCCTGCGGCGGGGCCCGCTCGGGGGCTTGTCTTGGGCCGGTCATGGGCCACCAATCCGGGAAGCCTCGCCGATCGCCGCGGGCCTGCAGAAATCAGGAGGGGAAAAACACACAGACACAATGAAATTAATCGTCGACTCCCAGGAAAACATGGGGAAATATGGGAAGTGGGGGGGAAGACAAAAACCCGGAACATGTGAGAAAATATGGGGAATCCGGTTATTTGTGTGTATTTATTTGTGTGTCCCAGGGCCCCTTCAAGAAAGCTGGACAGGCGGGAGCGCGAAAATATCCGAAAGCCTTCGGAGATTGGTGGCTCTGACCTTGGAGGCCCTCCATGGGGGGCTCTCTTGATCTTGGGGCCCTCTCTGAGGCAGGGGCACCCACGAGGGCGCGAAGCTGTTCGCGCTTCGCGGTCCTTGTTCCTTCTCCCCCTCCTCCTCGTCCTCCTTCTCTCCCTTTGGGGGGGCGGCGCGAGAGCGCGAAGTTATTCGCGCTTTGCGCTTAGCGGTGCGCGAAGCGCGAAGTTGGGAGCCCTGGTCGAGGCGTCCTGAGGGCCTCGTGGGCCTTGGTGGAGGCCATCCTGGGTGCTCTTGAGGCCGTTCGAGCGTGCTGGCGCCCGTCTTTGAGCCGTCTTGGAGGCCACCTGGGGTGGACTTCGAGGCTCCGTAGCCACAGAGGTGCGCGGCGAAGTCCGTGGGGGGACCCCCCCGTCCAACGAGATTTTGGGCCCCAGGTGAGCAAGGCAGGCGATCGCAAACATGGATCAAGGGGGCGTGTTTAGCGACGGGTCCCGATTCCATATGGCAAATCGCGGATTATTGCCGCCGAGCGAGGCAGCACCGGCCGCGTTTTGGGGAGGGCACCTCCCCCGATCCATGGATTTGGCGACCGCGCACCAAATCCATGGATCGCTAATCCATGTTTGCGCGCCCCCGACCTAGGTGAGCAAGGCAGCCAAATGTCTCACACGCCTCTTCACACCCCGGGCTCTTGCACGCGTGCCTAGATGGAGTATGCATTTCGATGTATGGCGGACTCTGGACAGGCGGAGCGAGGATGCAGCATACCAGTCGTTCCAACTCTCGTCGACGGATGTCTTTCGAAGAGAAGCGTTGAGGCGTCCGCCTGGGAGATAAAGCATGAGCCTGAGCTCAGCGTTCCGAGTATACTTAGTTCTCGTGATTTTGGCTGATCTTGCAATGGTCAAGACGTGAATTGCGTTCATAATAGAAGAAACATGCATTTGATGTGTGGCGGACTTTGGAAATGAGGAGCGAGGATGCAGCTTATTAGTCGTTCCAACTCTCGTTGACGGATGTCTTTCGAAGAGAAGCGTTGAGGCATCCGCCTGGGAGATGATGCGTGCACCTGAGCTATAAAAAAACACCAGATACATTTAGTTTTTGTGATTTTCGTTGACCTGTCATGTGTTAGGAAGCAGAGAGAGTGTGTGTGTGTGTGTGTGTGTGTGTGTGTTTGCGCCTAGAATTCGATATGCGGCGGACTTTGGAAAGGCGGAGCGAGGATGCAGCAGATAAGTCGTTCCAACTCTCGTCGACGGATGTCTTTCGAAGAGAAGCGTTGAGGCATCCGCCTGGGAGATGATGCGAGAACCTGAGCTCAACGCATACCTGGAATACATAGATCCCCTGGTTTTCGCTGATCTTGCAATGGTCAAGACGCGAACTGCGTGCCTAGAAGGAATATGTGTTTTGACTTGCGGCGGGCTTTAGAAAGGAGGAGCGAGGATGCAGCACATTAGTCGTTCCAACTCTCGTTGACGGATGTCTTTCGAAGAGAAACGTTGAGGCATCCGCCTGGGAGATGATGCGAGAACCTGAGCTCAATGCCTCCCAAGTTTATTGCAGTCTCGTGGTTGTCGCTTATCTTGCAATGGTCAAGAAGCGAATTGCGTACCTAGAAGGACGTGCATGTCGATGTGCGGTTGACTAAGGATGGAGGAGCGAGGATGCAGCATATTAGTCGTTCCAACTCTCGTTGACGGATGTCTTTCGAAGAGAAGCGTTGAGGCATCCGCCTAGGAGATGATGCATGTACCTGAGCTCAATACCTACCAGGTATACATAGTTCCCCTCTTTTGTTCTGATCTTGCAATGGTTAAGACGCGAATTGCGTTCCTAGCACCAACAGGTGTTTCGATGTGCGACGGTCTTTGGATATGAGGAGCGAGGATGCAGCATATCAATCGTTCCAACTCTCGTTGACGGATGTTTTTCGAAGAGAAGCGTTGAGGCGTCTGCCTGGGAGATGATGCATGTACCTGAGCTCAACGCATACCTGGTATACATAGTTCCCCTGGTTTTCGCTGATCTTGCAATGGTCAAGACGCGAACTGCGTGCCTAGAAGGAATCTATGGTTTGACGTGCGGCGGGCTTTAGACAGGAGGAGCGAGCGAGGATGCAGCACATTAGTCGTTCCAACTCTCGTTGACGGATGTCTTTCGAAGAGAAACGTTGAGGCATCCGCCTGGGAGATGATGCGAGAACCTGAGCTCAATGCCTCCAAAATGTATTGCAGTCTCGTGGTTGTCGCTTATCTTGCAGTGGCCAAGAAGTGAATTGCGTGCCTAGAGGGACGCGCATGTCGATGTGCGGTTGACTATGAAAGGAGAAGCGAGGATGCAGCATATTAGTCGTTCCAACTCTCGTTGACGGATGTCTTTCGAAGAGAAGCGTTGAGGCATCCGCCTAGGAGATGATCCGAGAACCTGAGCTCAATACCTACCATGTATGTTTAGTTCCGATTGTTGTCGTTTATTATTGCAATGGTCAAGAAGCGAATTGCGTGCCCAATGGGAGCATGTATTTTGGTGAGCCGCGGACGTTGGAAAGGCGGAGCGAGGAGGTATCATATGATCGT
This sequence comes from Prorocentrum cordatum, assembly GCA_963575745.1. Lineage (NCBI taxonomy): Eukaryota > Dinophyceae > Prorocentrales > Prorocentraceae > Prorocentrum > Prorocentrum cordatum. The sequence goes on along the minus strand of CAUYUJ010021941.1, from coordinate 76,021 downwards.
TCCAACTCTCGTTGACGGATGTCTTTCGAAGAGAAACGTTGAGGCGTCCGCTTGGGAGATGAAGCATGAACCTGAGCTCAATAACCACCACCGGGTATAGTCAGGTTTCGTGCTGTTCGCTTATCGTGCAATGGTCAAGAAGCGAGCTGCGCTCGTAGGTTGTCTTCGAAAGAAAAGCGTTGAGGCATCCACCCAGGAGATGAAGCATGAACTTGAGCTCAACAACCATTTGGTATACTCAGTTCCCATGTCGCTGATCTTGCAACTGTGAAGACGCGAACCTCGTGCCTAGAAGGAAGAAGTGTTTCGACGTGTGGCGGATTTGGAAAGGAGGAGCGAGGATGCAGCATACTAGTCGTTCCAACTCTCGTCGACGGATGTCTTTCGAAGAGAAACGTTGAGGCATCCGCCTGGGAGATGACGCGTGAACCTGAGCTCAATGCCTCCCGAGTAGACTTACGTCTCGTGATTGTCGCTTATCTTGCAATGGTCAAGAAGCGAACTGCGTGCCTAGAAGGACGTACATGTCGATGTGCGGTGGACTATGAAAGGAGAAGCGAGGATGCAGCATATTAGTCGTTCCAACTCTCGTTGACGGATGTCTTTCGAAGAGAAACGTTGAGGCATCCGCCTGGGAAATGATGCATAACCTGAGCTCGATGCCTCCCGAGTGTACTGCAGTCTCGTGGTCTTCGCTTATCTTGCAATGGTCAAGACGCGAATTGCGTGCCTAGAAGGAGCGTGCATTTCGATGTGCGGTGGACTATGAAAGGAGGAGCGAGGATGCAGCATATTAGTCGTTCCAACTCTTGTTGACGGATGTCTTTCGAAGAGAAGCGTTGAGGCATCCGCCTGGGAGATGATGCATGGACCTGAGCTCAATGTTTCCCGAGTATATTGCAGTCTCGTGGTTCTCGCGTATCTTGCAATGGTCAAGAAGCGAATTGCGTGCCTAGAAGGAACCTGCGTTTCGATGTGCGGTGGACTATGAAAGGAGAAGCGAAGATGCAGCACATTAGTCGTTCCAACTCTCGTTGACGGATGTCTTTCGAAGAGAAACGTTGAGGCATCCGCCTGGGAGATGATGCATAACCTGAGCTCGATGCCTCCCGAGTGTACTGCAGTCTCGTGGTCTTCGCTTATCTTGCAATGGTCAAGACGCGAATTGCGTGCCTAGAAGGAGCGTGCATTTCGATGTGTGGTGGACTATGAAAGGAGGAGCGAGGATGCAGCATATTAGTCGTTCCAACTCTTGTTGACGGATGTCTTTCGAAGAGAAGCGTTGAGGCATCCGCCTGGGAGATGATGCATGGACCTGAGCTCAATGCTTCCCGAGTATATTGCAGTCTCGTGGTTCTCGCGTATCTTGCAATTGTCAAGAAGCGAATTGCGTGCCTAGAGGGAACCTGCGTTTCGATGTGCGGTGGACTATGCAAAAAGCAGAGCGAGGATGCAGCATATTAGTCGTTCCAACTCTCGTTGACGGACTTCTTTCGAAGAGAAACGTTGAGGCATCCGCCTGGGAGATGATACATTAGCCTGGGTTCAAAATCAGCCGGGCATGCTTAATTATTGTAACAATCGCTCACCTTACACGGTCAAGCGCCGAATTCCATGTCTAGAATGAAGGTGTGCATTGATGTTCTCTGGACTTCGGAGATGAGGAGCGAGGATATAGAGTACTAGTCGTTCCAACTCTCGTTGACGGGTGTCTTTCGAAGAGAAACGTTGAAGCGTCCGCTTGGGAGATGAAGCATCTGCCTGAGCGCAGCGTGCCCACAGGCATAACACTCATGCCGCCAGCTCGCTTTGTCCAGTTACGCTGCGCGCACGTCCGACACCGCGCTGGGGCGGAGGGTGGGCGCGGTTGAACTGCGCACGAGTCTTAGGCCCCCCGTGGAGCCTCCGAAAAGGCGAAGGCAGAGGAGTCGTCAAAGTGAAGACCACCTGTCCCTGGCAACATCTTCACAGTCCGCAGTCCGTGAGCGAGCGGGCAAGTGCAATACTCCCCTGGGGCCCCACCCTTGTGGTGCCCAACCGATGCGCCGGCTGCATCACGTTGCTCACAGGACTTTGACGGTACAGGAGCCTAAGGGTCAAACAAGCGCTTCGCTCGAGACAATCCCAAAATCTGGACGCGAACAGGTAAGTGTAACGTCCCCCCTTTGCGGCTCCCTCCTGTGGTGCCCGAGTGTTGTGCCTCCTGCATCGCGGCGGTCATGGCGGGCTCAAGTCAGAGGAGTCGGGGAAGTCCAAACCAGCGTGTCGCTCGAGACATCCGCACAATCTGGGTGCGACGTGTCTAACCCCCTGTCGGCTCCCCCTTTGGTGTCCAAGTGCTGAACCTGCTAAACCGCGGTGGCCATGGGGACCTCGACGCAAAGGAGTCGGGGAAGCCAAACTTAGCGTTTCGCTCGAGACGGCCCCAAGTCTGGGCCCGAACGGGCAAGTGGTCCACCCCACTGGCGGCTCCCCCACTGCGGTGCCCAGGTGCTATGCCTGCTACGCTGCGGTGAGCAATGGGCTCTCAAAACAAAGTGGCCGTGAAAGCCAAACTAAACGATTCGTTTGAGACGTGCGCGAACTATGGGCACGAACGGGCCGGCCTCCTGCCCCGCGGCGGCTCCCCATTGTAGTGCCCAAGTGCTGTGGGGTTTCAAAACAGAGGAGTTGGGGAATCTGGACGCCCGAAATGGGTACGGAAAGAATGGGTACAATGCCCAACAGCAGTTCCTGTTCATCTTGAACAGGATTCGCTGTCCTCGCCGCCGCGGCCTGTGTCCATTCGAGACAGAAGGCCGCCTGCCCAACAGCGCCCGCTGTTGGTTTGGGACAACACTTGTTGTTGGGCATTGTGCCCATTCTTTCCGTACCCATTTCGGGTGTCCACAGGGAAGCCAGAGCCAGCGTTTCGCTTGAGACGTCTCCACAATCGGAGCGCGAGCGGGCCAGTGGTTTGCCTCTCTCTATCGGCTACCCCTCGTGGTGCCCAAGTGCTATGCCTGCTGCACCGGGGTGATCCTGGGGCTCTCAAAGCAGGGGAGTCGGGGAAGCCCAAACCAGCGTGTCGCCTGAGACGGCCCCGCACCCACGTGCGAGCGGGCGAGTGTCCTATCGCCAGGCGGCTTCCCCTTGTGGTGCCAGACTCTTGCGTCGCGGTGATCATGGGTGAGCGAGTCTGAGTGTGAGTGCCGAGTCTGAGTGTGAGTGAGTCTGAGCGTATGAGGGCCTGCGTATGAGTGAGTCTGAGTTTGAGTGCCAGTCCGAGTATGAGTGGTCCGAGTGCGAATGGGTCTGAACAGGAGGTTGTCTGAGAATGAGCGGATCAAGGTGTGAGCGGGTCTGATTGTGAGTGAAGGTGAGTGAATCTGAGCATGACGGTACATGAGCAGGAGTAGTCCAGGCATAGTGTGAGTGTGAGTGAGTCTGATTATGTGGGAGGAGACCAGAGGTGAGGATGAGGAGGCATCATAACCCTTATATTTCGGATAGGTGGCGACAATGCGTTTCCTTTTATTTGGAATGATTTTGGCCTTCCTAGGTGGCCTCCTGACATGTTATTGGTATTTGTGTGGTGGTAGCTTGCTGGGACGCATTGGCGCCTCCTGGAGTCTTTCAGGCGATGGGGCTCTTCACGAGGCAAGGTTGGGCCATATTGGCTGCCGTGGTGGGCTTCCTGGGCCATCTTGGAAGCCCTTGTGGCGAGGGCCTCAGAATACCGACAGAAACATTACCAGGCAGCACTTGCCATTCTACCACGCCTCAAAGTGCCAGGGGACATGGTGGCTAATTCTGCGACCAGGATCGCCGGACTTAGTTCAAACACGGATTTATACGGAGCATTACTATTCGAGACGCTTCGCGTTCACCGTTCGCCCACTCCGGTTGTGGCCAGAAGAGGCGAAGTCAGCTTCAAGACGGGATGAACATATTCCGAAGATTGAGAACACCCTCCCGCAGATGTGTTACTATACTTCTTCCTGCGCTCCATTTTTTCTCCATCCCATCGCTGAGTTCGGCGGCGGGTGCGGGGGGGAAATGAGAAGGGGCGGGACTTCCGAGGCTTCTGAGAAGTTTCTGGACTTCTGAGAGGGCTTCTGAGAAGTTCTGTCTGTATTCGAAATAGGCCAAGGAAACGTCTCGGAAGCCCCCCGGACTTCTAAGAAGTCCCGCGGCCTTCTGAGAAGGTCTTCTCCTTCTCATTTCCCCCCTGGGCTCGTCGCCTATGAGTGGGCTCTGGTATGCCGTGTGCCTGATCGATACTCGTCATCATTGTTAACGGATCAGTGACATGGACTCCTGGCTCTCGGGACCTTACATCCTATCCACGGCAAGGAGGCCAGAAGTTACCAGGATAGGGTCCAATATCAACCCAAGATGGTCCGAAACGGCCCCAAGGGTAGACTAAGGCTCCGAATAGGGCTTGAATGAGGCCAAGAAATGCCCGAGGCGGCCAAGGCGAGTTTCAGCACTGGTTTCCTGGTGTTGGGCCCAGGCCTTATCCCAATGCGATCGAGATTGAGGCGAGATCGAGGCCAGTTCGGGGTCCGTGATGGAACTCGAGTCGGGCCCAGAGTCGGCGTACAAGCAATGTGGAGCGCGCTTCAAGTGGCGCCGATGTATGAATGGTACAAGTGTTTCAGAAGAGCCCGAAAGTCGTCTATGAGAGACGTCCTGGCGATCCCTGGCTGAGCTAACACCGTCAACTGCTTAAGGTATCTGCTACGTGGTCGAAGCTTCCAATCGGTCGGCGAAGTTAGCTCCCCGTGGCAGCTCGCCCTGGTCCACCCCAGACGGCCACCCCTCTCCCACGACCTCGACGACCCCTTCGACCTCCAGACGACGACCCCCCTTAACGACCCCCCCGACGAACCCCCACCCGGTCCTGCGCTCCCTCCGCCTGCGCCGCCTAGTCGGTGTCGCCACCACAGCGTCCGTAGTTTCCTCGCGGGTGGCCCTTCTTTCCCAGCCTCTGCTCCGGCCCGTTTGCTCGCGGCTGCTCCCCTCTTCCTCCTCGTCCTTCCTCCTCCTCCTCGTCCCTCCTCCTCCTCCCTCCTCCTTCCTCCTGCTCCTCGTCCCTCCTCGTCCCCTCTTCCTCCTCGTTCCCTCCTTCCCCTCTGCCCCTCCTCGTCTCTGCACCCTGCTCCCCGCTCGCTGTCCTCCCCTTTCTGCCCCTCCCCGCCCGCCCGCGCGCGCCTGCCCTCGTCCCCCCCAGGCCCCGGCCTCCTGCCCGCGCCCTCGCCGTCTTCCGCTTGCTTCTCGTTCGCGCTCTCCCTTTCTCGCCGAGCGCGTTCCACTACACTCTAGGCGATGCTTAAGAAAACCCAAGTTTTCGGCCAGAGTCTCGATTATTCTTAATGTTTCAATGTAAATCCCAAGATTTGAATCGACATTCTTGCTTATTATTCAAATTCTGAGACTATGAATTTCTTAACCCATGATTTCTAAAGCATTTCGCAGGGTGCACTCGCAAAGTGCCTACTCGCAAACATCCGGGAAACATAGGCTTGACTCGATGTGACTTACCGTAGACTCCCCGCGGCGGATCCATGCCATCTGCAAGTAGTCATTTTGCGAGCTGTGGGACGCGCTTGTACATTGCCGTCGCCGCGCAGCACAGACTGCTGGGAGCTGGCGTTGTTGGGGCGTTGTCCAGGTTCGGCGGCGAGCGAGGGGGGAAGTGAGAAGGAAAAGGCCTTCTCAGGAAGCCTGCGGGACTTCTCAGAAACCCTCGCGTTTTCTGAGCGTTTTGTTTGTTGCGGTTGTTGTTGTTGATGATGTTGATGTTGATGTTGTTGTTATTGTTGTTGTTATTGTTGTTGTTGTTGTTGCTGTGGTTGTTGATATTGTTGGTGTTGTTGGTGTTGGTGTTGGTGTTGCTGGTGTTGGTGCTGGTGTTGTTGTTGGTGGTGGTGGTGGTAGTGGTGGTGGTGTTGGTGTTGTTGTTGTTGTTGTTGTTGTTGTTGTTGTTGTTGTTGCTGTTGCTGTTGTTGTTGTTGTTGCTGCTGTTGTTGTTGTTGTTGTTGTTGTTGTTGTCACCTCTCACTTCTGAAGAATATTTTTTGTTGATCCCCCCGTCCGGTGCACATTGTGTTTTTTTTCGATTGAAGTGCCCTTCCCGGGGCTCGCACCTGGTTTTTTATCAGGGAAAGTCTTGAAGGTCAAATTGTGTCGTTGGCCCCCCAGTCTACAACAACAACGGCTCCCGCCGGATTCTTCCTCACAATTGATTGAATAATCGCGCTCTCGCTTGGGACTTCCTTGCAATTTGCCACAGGATCGCGGCTCCCGCTTGATACTTCCTGACAATATATTGAAGAATCTCGCTCTCGCTTGGGACGTCCTCGCAACTTACCACCGAATCGCGGCTTCCGCTTGATACTTCCTCACAATTTATTCAGATGCCGCTCCTCGACATTCAGGAACCGCGCTCCCGCTACGTATTGCCTGGCGGTTCAAGCAGAGTTTACGCTTCAACGACCCGCTCGCTCGACCCGCCCGTCTGGGCCTGCCCGCCCGACCAGCCCGTTAGGGACTGCAATCGCCGCTCGCTGCCCTTTGCCCGCCTTCGATGCCCCTCGCCGCCCGCACTGATTCCGCGGTCGCCTTCGCTCGCTGCCCTTCGTGGCTCCGTTGCTGCCATCAGTGGCGCCGTCGCTGCCCATTATTGTGGCCCCACATTATATGCCCTTCGTGGCCCGTGCTCG
>CAUYUJ010021941.1:51814-64314 GCA_963575745.1 Prorocentrum cordatum | reverse complement strand
TTTGCAGACGGAGCGGCGTAACGGTTCAGCATGCCTTGGCAGCTGCAGATGATGCTAATACCGATCGTTCCAGAGGGCTTTGACGGATGTCCTGAAGTGAAGTCGAGGCACCGTCTATGAGAGCATACCCCAGACTGAGCCGTGGCCAGGCCATGAACCGCGTCACGAGTCATCTCTTTGTTTTGAATTCCATTCTCAATTGCCTTGCGAAGTGCGTGTGCGTGTGTGCGTGTGTGCGTGTGGGCGCGCGGCCAACCCCCCTGGCTGCCGGCCGCTCAGCCCTGCTGCGCTCTCCAGAGGCCTCGCGATGCTGCTTGTTACTGGCCCACCTCACCTTTCTCGTCATCTCCTCCCGGCCGCGCACCCAAATTGGCCTGCCTCTTGGCGTGCCTCATCCTGCACCCCGCCACCCTTGCCGCCCATGCCCGGGCATGTGCATGGCACCGTCGACCCCTTTTTGGGATCCTTGCCACCTCTACTGAGGGGGCCGCGCGCGCGCTCTATAGTTGCTGGGGAACTCTCTCCGCCTCGCGGTCGCGCGCGAGGCTGCGTGCGTGTGTGCGTGTGTGCGTGTGTGTGTTTGTTTGACATCTTCGCGCGCTCGTCAACATGGCGTTGCTCGTAGTTCCTCTTGAGGGCGCCGACGCAGACCCCGGGAGTGAGGAGTCGGCTGCCGTCTCCTGGCGCAGCTGCGGGACCGAATCACGAAGGGGCCAGTGGCCATATCGCAGACTTGCGGCATTCTTCCGGTCTCAGTTCTAGGCTCCAGGTCTGTGAATCTGCCTTGACTGCGTCTGGATTGCAGGTGTCCGAGGCGCTGTCAGCATTGCGCATGATAAGTGCACTTGTTCCAGCGGGCCGTGATTGATTTCCTCTAGCAGTGCTTGCATTCAGGCGTTCTCACTTGTGTTCTAAGGAACAGTGCTCCGTGGTCGCTGCCCCCGCCCCGTCGCCAACTCGTCGCCGCCCGTCGTCCAGGCCTGCGGGTCGGTCTGACGGCTCCGTGGTCGCCGTCGCTGACCCGTCACCGCCTCGTCGCCGCCCGTCGTCTGAGCTTGACCGTTGGTCTGGCGGCTCCGTGGTCGCCGTCGCTGCCCCGTCGTTGCTCGTCGCCGCCCGTCGTCTGGGCCTGACCGTCGGTCTGGCGGCTCCGTGGTCGCCGTCGCCGCCCCGTCGCCGCCTCGTCGCCGCCCGTCGTCTGGGTCTGGCGGCTCCGTGGTCGCCGTCGCTGAGCCGTCGTCGCCTCGTGGCCGCCCGCCGTCTGAGCCTGCGTGGGACGACTTTCTCGGCACCTACTTTCAGCAGTGATGCTGCCGCCGTCCCTCCCCCACCTCCTCCGCATCAGGCTCCTCGGCGCCCCCTGCGCCGCGCCTTCCTGCCTGGCGCCGCGCGTGCGGAACCGTAGCCGTAGCCGTAGCGGGAGCCGTAGCCGTTTGGAGGCTCCAAGGTCCCCAGAAGTGCGTTGGCGAGCTACCCCCATTTCTTTTAAGCAGTTACATGTTTAACCTAGGGAAGGCAAGCGGGGGTCGGCTGATTAATGCAAACGGCTTGATGCACGGCTACCCTTTCGAGCGCGGTGGTGGATTTTGCAGACGGAGCGGCGTAACGGTTCAGCATGCCTTGGCAGCTGCAGATGATGTTAATATCGATCGTTCCAGAGGGCTTTGACGGATGTCCTGAAGTGAAGTCGAGGCACCGTCTATGAGAGGATACCCCAGACTGAGCCGTGGCCAGGCCATGAACCGCGTCGCGAATCATCTCTTCGTTTTGAGTTCCATTGTAAACTGTCTTGCGAAGTGCGTGTGCGTGTGTGCGTATGTGTGCGCGGTTCCTCTTGGGCCGTTTTGGGGCCCTGTTGGACCTGTCCTGGGCCGTCTGGGAGGGCGGGCTTCTTGAGGCCCTCATGAGGCTCTTCTTGCATCTCTGAGGCTCATGCGAGGCCCTCTTGGAAACATTTTGAGCCGAGATGTCCAGGAAATTCAAAATATCAAAGGGCAATTAGGTCTCACTCATTTTGAACGATGTTTGCCTTCCTGGAGCTTGGATGTCCTGGAAGGCTTTAGAGCCACCCTGGCGCCTCTTGGGGTCTTCTTTGTGGCTGTTGGGTGCCTCTTGAAGCACTGCTTGGCCATCTTGGCTGCCTTGGTGGAGCTTCCTGGGCCGTCTTGGAGGCCCTCGAGAGCCTTGGAGAGCACCAGGGACGTGGCGGGCCGCCCAAGAAGTTTCGGGGGGGGGATACGTGCGGCCGCGCGTGGGTGAGGCCTGGGGGTGCCCCTTTGGAAGACTGACAGAAGCAGTGCCAGGCATCACTTGGGCTGCCCCCCACGCCGCAACGTGCCGGGCGACACGGTGGCGGATGCTGCGACCTCAAGCGTCGCATGCGGCTCAAGCGCGAAGTGTTATGGAACGCTGAGGTTGAACAGAAGCACGCGGCTTGATGCACGCGAATCCTTGCAAGCACGGTGGCGGATGTTGTAGAGGGGGTGAGACATAACGCTTCGATGAACTTGGGCATGTGCAGGTGATGCTAAGACCGATCGTTCCAGAGGGCTTTGACGGGTGTCCTGAAGTGAAGCCGAGGCGCACGTCTATGAGAAGATACCCCAGATTGAGCCGTGGCCAGGCCATGAACCGCGTCACGAATCATTTTCCTGCCTTGAGGTCCATCAGCTGTCTGTCTTGGTTAACCTTTCATACCACTTGTGTGTTTTTGTTATATGTTCTTGCGCTCGTGAACATACCGCTGTCAGCAATTCTGTTTCCCCACATCCAAAGTGGGGTTCTTGTTTTCTCTGGACACCCCGCGCAGGAACCTCCTCACCTCACCCCCTCTCCTCTTCTGTCTTCGTGCGCTCACTCACTCACTCACTAGCTCACTCACTCACTCACTCACTCGCTCACTCGCTCACTGACTCATCAGCACTCACTCACTCACACGCTCATGAACTCACATATGATGATGATGATGATGATGATGATGATGATGATGATGATGATGATGATGATGATGATGATGATGATGATGATGATGATGATGATGATGATGATGATGAGTGTGCGCGTGAGAGAGTGTGATGATTATCATCATCACCAGTCAGTCAGTCAGTCAGTCACTCACTCACTCACTCACTCACTCACTCACTCACTCACTCACTCGATTTGGGCCTCGTCTATGAGTGAATTGCGAGGAAGTCTCAAGCGGCAGCCCCCTCCCTATGGGGCCCGCGGATCATGTTACTAATCCGAGCGGGTCATCCAATTCCTGTAATTGTCGCCACTTTTGGGCTCTCGCGCTGCCAGAACGCCATTCCCAGGCCACATTTGGGAGTGAATTGCGTGGAAGTCTCAAGCGGGAGCCCCCTCCCTATGGGGCCCGCGGATCATGTTACTAATCCGAGCGGGTCATCCAATTCTTGTAATTGTCGCCACTTTTGGGCTCTCGCGCTGCCAGAACGCCATTCCCAGGCCACATTTTGAATGCCCAGAGCCAACAGTAGGCCACTTCGTGTTCTTCGTGCTCCCAGAACACCATTCCCGGGCCACATTTTGAATGCCCGGAGCCAACTGCAGGCCGCTTCGTGTTCTTCGTGTTCCCAGAACACCACTCCCGGGCCACTTTCTGAATGTCCAGAGCCAAAACAGGAGGGCGAGGTCGGGGGCAGCGTAGGGAGCGGGGGGAGGGCCCGCGCCAGGGCGAGAAGAAATATACGCAAAAGAGACACCCAGGACGCCTCACCAACCACGAGGACGACGGCTAGGGCCTTTTCCAGATTCGCCCAGAGGATTCTCATGTGGGGTCCTTCCGTCGGAGTAATTGAGGCTCCAGCGGATACCCAGGAGTGAAAAGTCGGTTGTTGTCTGCTGGAACACTTGCTGGACCGAATTATGACGGGGCCATTGGCTGCACCGCAGACCTGCAGCATTCTTCTGGTCTCAGTTATAGGTTCTAGGTTCGTGAATCTGCCTTGACTGCATGTGGATTGTATGTGTCCAAGACGTCGTGAGCATTGCGCACGATAGTAGTAGTGTCCCAGCGGGCCGTGTTTGATTTCTTCAGTGAAATGGAGGCGCCCCCCTGTCAGAGCGATTGCGAAGCTGAGGCTTATCTCAAGTCAGCTCACCAACCTGCTGCATTTCGCTTCTGCGTGTGGGCCCACTCCAGCGCATGAGCCGTTCATGGCAGGCCGTATTGCGGAAACGCTCAAAGAGTAATGCCGGTTCCAGATGTTTGCCCCAGCGGTGAAGTACAAGTTGGGTCCATCAGCAGGGCTGAAACGCTGGAGCGTGCTGCGCCCAGTGCCGCCCATCCTTCGGATCAGGATTGCGTCTTGTGTGCTCAGGCGGCTGCCCCTGATGATGGGCGTGTTTTCCATTACCACCACCACCACCACCACCATAAGTTGGAGGGGGTGGGGTCCTCGTGCTCCTCTTCCTTCTCCTCCTCCTCCTCCTCCTGCTCCTCCTCCTCCTCCTCCTCCTCCTCCTCCTCCTCCTCCTCCTCCTCCCCCTCCTCCTCCTCCTCCTCCTCCTCCTCCTCCTCCTCCTCCTCCTCCTCGCCCTCCTGCTCCTTCCCCCCTCCAACTTATGGTGGTGGTGGTGGAAAACAGGCTCATCACCTGAGCAGGGATGATCGTCAGCAACGAGGACTGGAGCATCCGAGCTCGCGCGCTGACGTGCTCACTGCCCTGGATGGCCAAGGCCCCTGTCCCAGCAGCAGAGCGACCCTGCCCGGCCGCCGTCGGCGCTCGATGCCCATCGCGCCCGCCGCCGAGAGCCAGCGCAGCACCTCCGCGTGGCGACGCCTGGAGCACCGAGGGCCCCAGCACGCGTCACCCCTTGCCCACTATTCCTCGAGGGTCTCTCGTAGGGGGGCTGTCTGGGCCGCCTCGGTGCCGTCTTGGGCTCCTGCGTCGGCCTGCTCGGCCTGCGCTGAGCGGCCCGCTCGGCCGCCGTCCGCACTGGACGTCCAGTAAGTCCGCCACCGAGCGCCAGCGCAGCACCTCAGGGTGGCGACGCTTCAAGCACCGAAGGTCGTTGCATGTGGCACCTCTCTCGCCCCTACAGCGGGGGCCCATGCCAGGAAGCATCCTGCTTGCCTCCAGGGCGCCCTGGGTGTCTTGGGTTTCTTGGGTTTCGATGGTTTTGCTATGGAAAGCGCGACGCTCCCGCACCAAAAATCCATGGACGTCCTGGGGACTCAGGGTTGGGTTTCTTGTGGAAGGTTTCTCTGTGCACTGGCCTCCACTGCATTCCTTGAGGGGCCGTGTGGGCCGCCTTGTGGGACTCTCCTTGCGCTGCCGAAAAGGCCCTCTCGAGACTCTCTCGGGGCCTTCTTGGGCCGCCTCGCTGGCCCCCCCCCGCCCTCCTCCTCCTCCTCCTCCTCCTCCTCTTCCTCCTCCTCCTCCCTCTCGTCCCCCTCCTCCTCCTCCCCCTCCTCCTCCTCCTCCTCCTCCTCCCTCCTCCTCCCCCTCCTCCCCCTCCTCCTCCTCCTCCTCCTCCTGCTCCTCCTCCTCCTCCTCCTCCTCCTCCTGCTCCTCCTCCTCCTCCTGCCGTGGACCCCCCTTGGGCCTGCCCTGTGGGGCCGCCCGGGCCCCCTCGCGGGCTGTCCTGGGCCCCGCCTCGGGCCGCCCTGGGGCCCTCTGGTGGCCGCCAGGGGCCGTCCGCGGCCTCCGGAGGCCCCCGCGGGACTCCTCGGGCCTCGCCTCGGCGCCCCCCGAGCTGCTCGGAGTCTCGAGATCGAGTCCACGGACCGAGCGTTTGCCAGAATCGCAGGCCTGGAGGTTGACACCAACACCAATATCGGCGGGTGTGCTTCCACTGCGCCGAGGGAAGAGAAGCCCGATCTCGGTGATGGTGGTAATATTCTGGCTTCCAAGGTGGCCGAAATATTACCACCAACACCACCGACATCGAGGATCATCTTCCCCCTGTGAACGCAAGCCCCTGTGTTGGTGTTGGTGCCATTTTCCAGGCCTCCAACGTTTGCCAGAAGCATCGCGAGAGTACGATGTGAGTGTTTCTGTCATGGCTCGAGGAGCAGACCGAGCTCAGGCTCCTCGGGACTCCCAGCTGATGTTGTGAGTGCTGCGGAATCGATGGGTACAGATAATGGCTTTGAGTCGGGCGTGTCCCTCTACAGGGGGTATATTCAAAAATAGTGAAAAATAGTATGGAGACTATTTGTTTTAGCTTTGTTTGACCATTTTGGAGTATGTTTGGAGTATTGTTATGTTTCCTCGAAAATCCCCCTGTAGGGGGACACGCCCGACTCAATAATAGCTCGGCCCTCTTTGCACCACCTTGGGCCGAGAGGCCCAGGCCATGCAGACTGTTCAAGGTCATGCGGGTGTCCACCTGGTGTTGCCGTTGGTGATGGCGTTCCCTGGGCAGCCTTCCGGTCCTCTCTGCGATGCCTTACTATCGGGGGCCCCCAAACGGTGTGGTGACCACACCGTGCGGTGAGTCGGTGGGGATTCGGGGTCACCGCACGGTTTTGGGACTCGGGTCGTTCTCCGAGGATGTCTCGGGCGACAGGGACCTCTGGGGTCCCAAAGCCGTGCGTTGACAGACCGTGCTGTGAGGTCTTGCGGGATTTCGAGGTCAACGCACGGTCTGTCACCGCACCGTTTCGGGACTCCAAATTACTAGGGGAGCTCTCCTGGATCCGCCCTGGTGCCGCGTGGTGTCCTCTTGGGGGCTGCTGGATGCTCGCTCGAAGAGGCAATCTTGGGTCTCTGGCTGCCCTGGTGGGCTCCAGGGGCGGACCTGAACGGTGTTCTGGCGATTTCGTGGGCCGTTTTCGTTTCGCTGTCGTTTTTTGCAGCAAAGGCGAATCCAAGACAAAAAACGAGGAAAACCGAGCACGAGGCGAAAACGAAAAACGAAGAACGAACACAAGACGAAAACGAAAAACGAGAACGAACACGAGACGAAAACGAGCACAAGACGAAAAACGAACACGAGGACGAGAACGACAAAAAAAGTCCGTGGGCTCTCTGGGCCGCCGTGAGCTCCGCCCTTGGAGAGCCCTCTCGAGAGCCCACGGGGGGCGTCGGAGCGGCCCGTGGAGACTCGGGAGCCGGGGGGCCGGTGCGCGCGCACCGCACCGCTGCGTGGCCAGGAGGGGGTCCGGGTGGAGTCCTCCTCCTCCTCCTCCTCCTCCTCCTCCTCCTCCTGACTCCTGACTCCTCTTGGTCCCCGCCTCCCTCTCCTCCTGCTCCTCCCCAGGCCTCCAACGGCCTCACAGTGTCAAGACGGAGATCTCTCGACGGCCTGGGCGTCGAGGGGCCGCGTCTGAGGCCTCTGGGAGCCGCAGAGTGTCTTGCACCTTCAGGGGGAGGGGGGGCCTTGACAGCCTGACAGGAACCCAGCTAGACAGCACCTGGACCCTGTCCGTGCCTCGCAGCCTGCTGGAGGGCACAGCGGCGTGCGAGCGCACGTTCTTGCCTCGCTGGCTGCCTGTGTGCGTCTTGCTCGGCAGCGCTCGTCGGGAACCTGATCTGATCTCTTCCGCCGTCTTCGCGGAGCAGAGTGATGATGCTGTTGCCGCGGCTGTTGATGAGGAGGGTGAGGAGGATGAGGAGGATGAGCAGGATGAGGATAGGATGCGGGTGAGGAGGGAGTTCAGGTGGAAACGGATGACCGATGGGGATCCCGGGGTGGGCGCCAGTCGCGTATTCCGTTCGAGTCGCTGTCGCGGGCTTCCGCGCCTCATTGCTATTGCTCCTCTGCGGACAGGCTTCGATCGCAGAGTCTGTCTGTCTGTCTGTCTGTCTGTCCGTCCGTCTGTCTGTCTGTCTGTCTCTGCGCTCGAAGTCTGCCTGTCTGTCTGTCAGTCTGTCTGTCAGTCTGTCAGTCTGTCTGTCTATATGTCTGTCTGTCTGTCTGTGTGTCCTGTCTGTCTGTCCGTTCGTCCGTCCGTCCATCTACCTGTCTGTCTGTCTGTCTCTGCGCTCGAAGTCTGTCTGTCAGTCTGTCAGTCTGTCAGTCTGTCTGTCTATATGTCTGTCTGTCTGTGTGTCCTGTCTGTCTGTCGGTCTGTCCGTCCGTCCATCTACTTGTCTGTCTGTGTGTCTGTCTGTCTGTCTTTCTGTGTGTCTCTCTTTCTTTGTCTCTTTTACTTTCTTTTACTCTTACTTTCACTCTTTCTCTAATGATGTCTTCATGTCTCTATCTCTCTTTCTATCGCCCTCTCTTTATGTGTCTCTTTTTGTTCCTCTCTCTCTCTGTCAATACATTCCGCATACACGTATGCCATCGCCCAGCATGATCTCTTCGCTTTCCGCCACCTCTGCAGGCGGAGGCAGGGATGCATCAGGCGCGCTGCTTCGACCCGCGCCGCGGCTCGAGTGCCCTGTCTCTACATATTCTGATACAGTACTGCGGGCTCCGACGGAGGACAGTGGCCGGGGAGGGTGACACGAAGAAGAGAACGGGTGGGCTGGAGTTGCGGGGGTAGCCTTCCCACCATTGACCCAGGAGCCTCCGATTATCTTGTGCAGCGCCCTGGCCACTCCTCTCTCTTCCCTCTCTCCCCTGCTTTTGCTGTTCCCTCGGCGGCGCAAGCGGGCCTGGTGCCCCCTTCATGCCACCCCCCCCTCCCCGCGCGCCGGGTTGAGCCCGCCGCTTGCTGCCCCGCGGAGGAGATGGAGGGCAGCGCCCAGTTCGCCCCGCAGCCGATGTACGGCTCCATGCCCGAGAGCTCCTGGGAGGAGGACACCGCCATTCGAAGAAGAGAGAGAGAGAGAGAGCGCGACACAGAGATGGCAAAACTTTCGGAGGTCCTCGCGGATGTCTTGGATCGGCGCCGGGCTGCGGACCCCCCTCACTGGCGCGCGGAGCGCACAACGGGCGGCGCCGGAAGGCGCCGCCAGGGGGGTCAGATATCTTCGCGGACTCAGGGAAGTTGCGTGTTTATGTGCCTTTTCCTTCTGGCCGCATCGTCGTCCGTCGCTGCCCGTCGCCTTCGCCGTTGTGGTCGTCGTGCGTCGTCGTCGTCGTCCTCGTCGTCGTCCTCGTCGTCGTCGTCGTCGTCATCGTCGTCGTTGGATTTGGGTTGTTGGACACCCAACGGGCGCCGTGGACCGCACCGCACAGGGCCCATTTCTCGGTCCGGTCGCTCCGATGTGGCAGCGCTTGCGGCCAGCCCAGTCCGATCCGATTCCGATTCTGCAGCCATCCTGTGCGGCCCGATGCCCGCACCAGGCCCGGGCGCCCCGGCGGTGATCGCTGGACTCGGGGGCGCGGGAGAGGGAAGGAAAATGCTGATGTCGCGGAGGCGAGTTGGAGGAGGAGGAGGAGGAGGAGGAGGAGGAGGAGGAGGAGGAGCAGGAGAACGATGGAGGAGGCGGCGGAGGAGGAGGAGGAGGAGGCGCAGGCGGAACACGAGGTGAGAGGCCCCTGCGCCATCCCACCTCTGGCGAGCGTGGCCCCCAGCCATCCCGTACGGCGCTGTCCTCCAGCCTCCCGCGCCAGACCCGGTTCGAATTCGAGTTCGATTCCGACGCCGTGTCACTGCAGCCAGAACGTTCCGATTTTCTCCGATTCTCCGATTCGAGGCTGATTGATCCTGGCCGCATCGCCGTCCGTGGCCGTCTGCCGCCGCCGCCGCCACCGCCGTCTTCGTCGTCGTCGTCGTCGTCGTCGTCGTCGCCGTCAGACCCCCAACGGTTCGTCGTCGTCGTCGTCGTCGGACCCCCACCGGCGTCGTCGCCGCCGCCTCCGCCGTCTTCGTCGTCGTCGTCGTTGTCGTCGTCGTCGTCGAACCCCCAACGGGTCGTCGTCGTTCACGTCGTCGTCGCCGCCGCCGTCTTCGTCGTCGTCGTCAGACCCCCAACGGGTCGTCGTCGTCGTCGTCGTCGTCGTCGGACCCCCCACAGGTCGTCGTCGTTATCGTCGTCGTCGTCGGTGCCGCCGCCGTCTTCGTCGTCGTCGTCGTCGGACCCCCGAAAGGTCGTCGTCGCCGCCGCCGCCGCCGCCGCCGCCATCGTCGCCGTCTTCATCGTCGTCGTCGCCGCCGCCGCCGCCGCCGCCGTCGTCGCCGTCGTCGTCGCCGTCGTCATCGTCATTGGCGTCGTCGGACCCCCAATGGGTCGTCGCCGCCGTCGTCGTCGTCTGAACCTATCGGGCGGGTCGGGGTTGGCGGGGCGGGCGGGCCCCAAGGGACGGACGGTCCGCCCGCTTGGCCGGTCCCGCCGCCTTGGCGCCCAACGAGGAGGAGGAGGAGGACGAGGAGGAGGACGAGGAGGAGGAGGAGGAGCAGGAGGAAGGAGGAGGAGGAGCAGGAGGAAGGAGGAGGAGGAGCAGGAGGAGGAGGAGGAGGATGTTTTGTTTTGGCACGCGGGTTACCGTCAGAACAGCAACTCCTGCGCGTGGCCGACGCGCGACGGCGGGCCCGAGGGGGACCGAAAGAAGGCGAGGGACGGGGAGCCAGGACCCAGACAAGGACGAGCGAGGGCCACGACCGAGAACACAAGGACCGAAACCTCGAGGGCCTCGAAAAAACGACACTCGAGAGAAGGGACTCCATCCCATTCCCGAATTTGATATTAAAGAGATGGCAGCCAGCAAGGCAATGCACCATCGTCGATCCGCGCCCACCAGTCCGCCTCGAAGACTGCCGACGCCATCCACCATCGACCAGACGATCGAAGTCCGGAGGGCGGAAGCTGTTGGGTGGGAACCGAAAGGGGGCTGTCTCCGGCTGAGCCTCACCAGCCTGCGGCTTCAGCGCGGGCGCAGCCGGCTCCCGCCAGGCTTTCGCAACCGCCTGGCGCGCTGACCACCAGGAAGCACTGGAAGGACGGTTGCGGCCAGGCACGTGACCGTCATCAGGGCGGCGATGGACCAGGAAGGCGCCGACCGACAGGAGGAGCAGTAACAGCAGCATGACGGTCCAAGGACGGCTTGACCCCGGCTCCGCGTAGACCATCTGGACGGCCGTGAAGGGGTCCAGGAAGTACATCACCATCAGCTCCAGCGGGTACGCCTGGATCAGGAAATACATCGCCAGGGCTATCGGAAACAGGCTGACGATGAACGTCATCACGAGTAGGAAGATGTTCTGCTTGACCAGCGCGACCGTCAGGAAGAGCAGTATCAGCAGCAGGATGTTCCAGGGACGGCTTGCCCCCAGATGCAGGTAGACCAACTGGACCAGGAAGTACATCAGCACCAGCGGGTACGCCAGTATCCAGACGTAGATCGCCTGGGAGATGGGGACTATCGTCCTCGACGAGGGGCAGGTCCACGCGACACTCAGCAAGGTCATCTATGATGTCAGCTGCTGGGATACACCTGAACCAATTCTCAGGGAGGGGTAGACTGGTGCCTCGGGGTCAAGAGCTTCGCGAGCGAGACGACGGCGCTCTATCCTGGGCCCCTTTTGGAGCCGCTTAACCTCGAAGTCCGTGGCCGTTGCAGTACTGGTTCCGTGGGCGTCCGCATGCAAGGCTACACCGCGCCTCCGCGCAATTATCGGATGCCGAAGGGAGGACGCCCTCCAGCAACGCCTGCAAATGCGGCACCACTGCCAGAAGACGGTCGGCGAACTCAGGGTTCCCAAACATGGCAGCCACAGCGCTCCGCAGCTGCTTGTGGGCCTCCCTCTCCTTGTTGAGCTCGGTGGACAACTTCAGAACAGCACGGTCCGCCGAGAGACGGGCCCATGTCTTGGCGGCCCGCCTGGCATCGGGACCGCGCCTGCTGGGGCGAACAACGCTATCGCCCTCCCGCGCCATTGCATGCCCAAGCGAACTTGAACCAAGCTGGCTTGAAACAAAATGGCTACGGAGGAAGAGGAGGAGAAGGAGGAGAAGGAGGAGGAGGAGGGGGCGGAGGAGGAGGAGGAGGAGGCGGAGTAGGAGGAGGAGGAGGAGGAGGAGGAGGAGGAGGGAGGAGGAGGAGGAGGAAGGCGGAGGAGGAGGATGATGCTGCTGATGATGGTGTTGATGATGACGACGATCATGATGATGATGGTGATGATGATGAGGATGATGAGGATGAGGATGAGGATGATGATGATGCTGATGATGATGATGCTGATGATGATGCTGATGCTGATGCTGATGCTGATGCTGCTGCTGCTGATTATGATGCTGATTTAGATGATGACGATTCTGATGATGCTGATGATGATGATGGTGGTGGTGATGATGCTGATGTTGGTGATGGTGATGATGCTGCTGCTGCTCATGATGATGGTGGTGATCATGATGATGATGCTGATGATGATTATGATGATGATGCTGATGATGGCGATGATGATGCTGAACATGCTGCTGCTGGTAATACTGACGATGACGATGACGATGACGATGACGATAATGATGATGCTGATGATGATGATAATGGTGATGGTGATGGTGATGGTGGTGATGATGATGATGGTGGTGATGATGATGTTGCTGATGATGATGCTGATGATGCTGCTGCTGATGATAATACTGATGATGATGATGCTGATGATGATGGTGATGATGATGATGATACTGATGATGATG
>CAUYUJ010021941.1:40000-51714 GCA_963575745.1 Prorocentrum cordatum | reverse complement strand
GGAGGAGAGGGAGGAGGAGAAGGAGAAGAAGGAGGAGGAGGAGGAGGAGGAAGAGGAGGAAGAGGAGGCGGAGGGAGAGGGGGAGGCGGAGGAGGAGGAGGAGGAGGTGGAGGAGGACCTCCTCATCCTCCCTTCTCCCCCGTCCTACATATTTTAGCGGTGGTGGAAAATGTGCCTGCATTTTGTATGGAAGGGAGTCGGGTGGCAGTAAGCATCAAGAGGGCCATGATCCGTAGTCCAGACGCAGGGGCAGGAGAGTGCAAGAAAGAGACGCCATTGCGTGCTGCAGAGTGGAAACAGCGAAGCACACTGCTCGTTCGAAACAGCAATGAGCAGCACTGACAGTTGGCACAGCCGCAGGACGGCGTGTACACTCCGCTGTGCTGCCGGGCCCGCTCCCGCTAAGTTTCTGTTCGGTACCCAACCCGCTTGACTTTTGCGCGCTGCGCGCTCCTACCTTGCTACCTCTAGTCGGCCGACGGGGGCCCACGTCGTGGGCCGTTCCGTCCGATCTGTCACGGCACAATGGCTCGGTGGACGTCCTCGTCCTCTCCCGCCAGCGCGTGCGAAGGCGACGTCTGAGGCGGCCTGATCCGGTGTCGGCCTGCGGCCGGGCCTCGCTGTGGCCTCGGCGTGCAGGGGTGGCTGCCTTGCCGACGCAGGGCTGGGAGGAGTGCAGCCAGTAGGGGGCCACATGCGGACCCTACCCCTACCCCCCACGATTTCAGAGGGGGGGGGTGGGGTTCACTTCGTTCGGGAGCTCCCGAGCAAAGTCAGCCCCGCCCACCCCCTCAGACATCGTGGGGGGTAGGGGTAGGGTTCGCATATGGTTCTCTAGCTAGGGGGGCAGAAGAAGAGAACAACAGGTGGCAGACCACATCGGCCAAGGGAGGAAGGGCCACCCGGACCCGACAACTCGCGTTTGCGAAACGGCTTTGGGCGTTTGCTGAAGAGCCTTGCCCTGTTCGATTCCTTCCGCGGGTGCGCTTATCACACGGCCTCGCGTGTCGGGGTGATTATTTTTGGGGGTGGACCTTCTGCTCTCTTGTCAAGCCGGGCACGCACCGATACGGAGTCGCCAGCTTGCCGGCCTGGCGGCCAGGGCTCTGCGTGCACCAGCGTCGCCCGCTGGCGAGAGCGAGGGGGGAAAAGGCAAGAGATGTGCCGAGCTTGCAAAAACGCTTGTCAAGGAGGGGGCGGGGCGCACACCTCGCGCGAAAGGCAGGCGATCGCAAACATGGATCAAGGTGGCGTGGATTAGGTGATCGTTTTTTTATTCGTTGTTTTGCCGATGAGCTCAGGTCCTCGCACCCCCTCCCATCCCCCCGCTCCATGGAGTAGATCTCGGCTGCTTTTGGCGCCTGTTTCGGGCAGGTGGAGCCTCCCCCACAGGACGCACTGCTGCAAACAGTCGCACTAAGTAGAGGTCCGGAGCCAGACCCCCCCCCTCCCCTCCTTCCGCCCAATGGCGAAACGCTGCTTAACAAAACGTTCACTAGCGACGGGTCCCGCTTCCACGGGAAGATCGCGCATTTCCGCCGCCGAGCGAGGCGGCACTGGCCGCATTTTGGGGGGGGCAGCTTCCCCGATCCACGGATTCGGCGACCGCGCGCCAAATCCATGGATCGCTGATCCGTGTGAGCGCGCCCCCGAGAACGGGCGTGTGCGGTTCGTGTGTGTGGTGCGTGGCCTGGGGGCGCGGCGCTGGCGTCGTCCTTGCCGAGCCGCGCGAGGGCGGCAGCGGCAGGGGGGCCGCGCGGGAGTGTCTGTCGTGTGCTTTCTCGCGCGCGGGTGCCTCGAGCTCGTCGCTCCCGCCCCGCCGCCGCCCAGTGCGGTTTTTGTCCCCGCCGGTCGGCGGCGTTTTGCAAAGTGGGTGGGCCTGTGTTGCCTCGCGCTTCTCCCGTTTTTTGTCGAACACATTGCCTTATTATTATTATTATTATTAGTAGTATTATTCTTCTTCTTATTATTATTAGTAGTAGTATTACTGTCATCATCATTATTATTATTATTATTAATAATATTATTATTACTATTATTATCATCATTATTATTATTACTATTATTATTACTCGTATTATAATTTTTAGTATTATTGCTATTAGTATTATTATGGTGATTATTATTACTGCTGTTGTTGTTGTGTTTGTGGTTGTGGTTGTGGTTGTGGTTGTTGTTGTTGTTGCTGCTGCTGTTGTTGTTTGTTAGTATTAGTAATAAAATTATTCTTAGTTGTAGTAGTAGTAGAATTTGCTTTACTGCCTTGTTCAATTAATCCCACTGTTTCTTACTTGCTTCTTATTTCTGGTCGTGTTCTTACTACTTATCTTCCCCTTCTTCCCATCGTCCTTATCATTCCTCTTCTTTTCATTCCTCTTATTCATGTTATCACTAGTATGTTTCTCAGTTTCCCCTTTCTTGTTATTATTGTTATTCGAGTGATTTGTAGTTGTATTATTCGTGTGTCCCTCTTTTCTGTTTTGTCCAGTTCTTTCTTTTTGTTCGAAGTTCGTTTCTTGTTCCCTATCCGTAGTGTTTGTATTATCATTCGTATTCATATCGCTTGTGTGTGTGTGTCCCTTTTCTATCCGTTTACTTAACACGGTGTGGGTTCATGTGTTTTTGTTGGGTCTTCTTTGCTCAGTAAGATTATGGTCAGTAGTAGTCCTCTTTATGATGAGAATTATGTTTTCGTATGTCTGATTCGAATTCTTCATTCTCTGCGTATGGATTCCCATGATTCATTTGTGCTGTTATTATTGCTGCTGTTCGTTTCCGAGTATTTCTTTAATCTTCTTTTGTTATTGTGTTCGTTATGTGTCTTATGTGTGTTCGTCTTATTCGCATTCGTATTATTTTTATTATTATGATTAGTTTTAGTATTAGTAGTAGTATTAGTGTTAGTGGTAGTATTAGTATTTGTATTTGTATTTGTGTTAGTATTAGTATTAGTATTATTAGTATTAGTAGTAGTAGTAGTAGTAGTAGTAGTAGTAGTAGCAGTATTTGTATTTGTATTTGTATTAGTATTAGTATTAGTGTTAGTGTTAGTATTCGTATTAGTATTGGTATTAGTATTAGTACTAGTACTAGTACTAGTACTAGCATTCGCATTGTTATTACTATTCCTGTTATTATTACTGTTATTATTTTGGTGATAATTATTATCATTTATATTATTAATATTATCCGTATTATTTTTTATTAGTACCATTATTATTACTATGGTTATTATTAGTTTTAGTATTATTATCATCATCATTATTATTATTATTAATATTACTAGTATTATTACTATTATTAGTATTAGTATTAGTATTCGTATTAGTATTAGTATTAGTATTAGTATTAGTATTAGTATTAGTATTAGTATTAGTATTAGTTTTAGTATTAGTATTAGTATTATTCGTCGTATTATTATTATTATTATTATTATTATGGATACTATTGCTCGTAATGTTCGTATTATTATCGAGGACGCCGGCGGTGCATCACCGGCCGCCCCCTAGGAGTTTGCCGATCCGGTGCGCAACATCGAAAGTCGTGACGCGGCGCGTATGCCAGCTATCAACTGGCCGTCGGCCCATCCCGCAACCGTGCTTGGGTTTTGGGTCGGAGTCGGGGCGCGGGGCTGGCCCAACAGCAAGACCAAATGTGGGCAGGGAAAACTTGCCAAAGGGCGTGGTCACTGTAGCGCTCCTGCAGGACGTGCCTTGGAAGCTGGGCGACCTCGCGTCCTTTTTGACGTCGATGGGAAGCGGCCGGTAGTTTTTGCGCGACGCTTACCGAGCTTGTTCCGTTGTGCAGTACGAGGTGGGACAGCCAGAAGGCAGCACGGTTCCGCTTTGCACAAGCGACGACGACGGGGTGGCCCAAAAACGCGGGGTGGGTGACCCCATCTCTCCTCTCCTCACCTTTCTTTTCCATGCCAAGCTTCGCTGCGCCCAGGGGCTGTCCGCTGTTGAGTAGTCACTGCTCTTCGGCGGGTCACTGCTATTCGGTGGGCCTCTGCTGTCCAGTACGTGGCGATCCGTGGCCACGTTTCTCCCTTACTGGCGCAGGGTGGTACGGCGCAGGGTCGTAGGTTCAGCGCTGGCGCCCCCAACGCACAGGTCAAGTAGCTGGCTTGGGGGCTGTGCCGCGTGCTCTCTGGCAGCTGCGCGGCCCGGGTTGAGCCCCACTCGCGGGTGGATTCTTGCGTCGCTGTACACCTCCTTGTCCCTCTTCCTTGGTGAGCGTGTGCGCTCCTCTCCCAATCCAATGCAGGCGTCGTGGGCGCGACGTTCCCTGGCGTGCGCGATCGGCCCAAAGCTGCCCGGCGCGGCTGTCGTGCCGCAGTGTGGGTGCAGCTGCGCTTGGGTCCTTTTCTGTGGTCTTGCCTCCGCTTGCCTCCTCCCTGTCTTGTCTTGTCCTGTCCAGGTTTGCCATTTTCTCTCCAACCAGTGCCGCCAGCCAGCGGGGCGCTGTGAGCATGTGCATTTTGCTGCCGCGGCTTTGCTCCTGGCTGTGACTGGCGCTGCGCCGTGTCAGAACTCGGCTTGTTTGCGGGGCGGCGCTCGTAGTGGCGCGCCCAGTGTGGGCCACCTGGCGGGTGGGTGCCTGGGCGATTGTCGGCGCCGTCGCGGTTTGCTGTCCTGGGGTCCAGCGCGCAGGGCGCCCGTGGATGGTGGGTTTTCCATATACCAAAGACAAGAGGAGGGACACTTGGACATCTCGCTTGTGCGCGCTTTCCGCCGTGCCTGTGTGCTAGTCTTGTTTGCCCCTCCTTTCGTGGATCCCTGTGACTGCTCCGTGTTGTCGCGTTCTGTCCTCGACCCGGCCTCCCAGTCGTTAGGCGGTCCTTGTGTTCACTTGCGGCATCCTGTTGCTTCTCTCGATGATCTGTGCTTGCCTGACTTGCGGCAGCGGCCTATTGTCATGCATGGTTGCTCCTGGCCGTCTGTGTGCCGTATCCTGCCTCGCAGTCGTGATGTGGCCCCGTCTGTTCGCTCGCTGCTTCAATCTCATTTTTTATACGGCCACCCCCCTGCCTCCCTGAGTGTGGGTTTGCGCGTGCGCACTGTATTTTGCCGTCGCCCGTGTTCGGGTTCAGTGTGGCGCCGTGCTCAGGGTGCCGCTGCCGTTGCTGCCTCTGCGTTGTCGTTTCGCTCTTGTCCTGTGTTCTTCCTGTCCGGCCGCCCACGCTGGGCGTGCGCGGGAGGGATGTGTGATATTTCCGCTCCGTGTGCTGCTCCCGCAACTCTTTTTAAATTTATCTCTAGCTGGCCCCGCGCGCGGATCTGCCGCCCGCGCGCCGTGTTTGGGCTCAGGGGCTTCGCCTTGTTTTCAGTGGACTGGCGCCGTCGTTCTGGGGCGCGGGCGGCGAGCGGAGGTGGGCGGGTCGGCGGGGGCTTCGAGCGTGCTGCCGTTCCATTGGGGGGCCCGCACTAGACGGCGAAAGGCCCGCCGACTCTAAGACAGGAGCTGCCTGCCGCCCGCCTCGCCCGCATGGGTCCCAAGGGCGCAGCGGGGGTCGGCAGGCCGGCGGCGCGGCCGTGCGGCACGCGGCGCGAAGTTGGACCTGTAGCCGCTTCTCTGGAGCCGCCAGCTGGCATTTGACGGGCGGGTGCCCAACTGGTCCGACAGAGGGGTCCTTACACTCGCCGTGCAGAAGCCTTTTTGTCAAGAGAGGGGTCTCGCCTGTGAGGGACCTGGTGCCAGTTTCTAGTTTCTAAATGCTCGAGCGCCGCGTGGCAGAGGCTGTCTGTGTTATTTTGCTTGGCCAGGTCTCGCTTCAAAAGTCCAAGCGACGCAGCAACCAAGGTGAAACAAAGACGCCTTGTCTTGCTGGCGCCTCGCCTCCTTGCGCTGTGCAGGTGTCTCCGAGCTCCACCCCTCGGCGCCTGTCCAGTAGGCGTAGCTGGGCACCAGCTCAACGACTCGCCCGTGCTAGATACTGGCGGCGCCCAAAAACATTGGCACATTGGCAACCATCGCAAGTTTCTGGGCATCCCCTCGTTGTCGACAAGGCTCCCCCAAGGCGCCCTTGCAATCTCCAAACCAACCGGGCCGACCGTGACCCTCGCCTTCTGGGAGCTCTGGGCATAGGAATCCTTGCCTCCAGAGCGGAAATGTGCACAGGGTGGTGCCCTGGGCGGGGCCAGGAGCGACGTCCTCCGCATTGCTGGCCGCCAGAGCAAGACTCGCCAGACCCTCCCAGAGTGAGAGAAGAAAGAGCCGACAGTGGATGTACCGACTCCCGCGCCGCGTCGGGGCCCCCGCCAGGCGCTGTAAGTGCGACCGCGGCGAGCGGCGGGCCTCGCGACTCCCTGTCCAGAGCCCCGCCGATCAGGGGCTCCAGCTGCCTGGGGCGTCGCCACCTACGCGTGCACTGCGTGGCAGTCTGGGCTTGGACTCAAGAGTGGCGCAGACATGATCGGTTTGCCGGAAACAAGGTGCGGTTCGGTCCAGTCCAGAGTGAAGCACGCAGGCTTGCACATGTCGGCCACCTCGGCGAAGCTCCTGGGCGAGGGGGCGTTGGAACACTCCGGTGATGTACGTCGTCGGTGTCCAGCAGGTTTGCCAGCGGGCAGCTCGCGCAGCGAGTACCAGATGATCTGCTACACAGGTTTGGCTAGTTCGTAGTGCACGTCGGCCACGCCCTGCCTCTTCATCCCGTTTCGCTGTTTTTGTTGTTGTTGTTCCCTTGCCCCGCGCGCGCAGGGGGCGCGGGCGCGCGTCCTCCTCCTCCTCCTCCTCCTCCTCCTCCTCCTCCTCCTCCTCCTCCTCCTCCTCCTCCTCCTCCTGCCTCCTGCTCTCTGCTCCTGCTCCCTGCTCCTGCTCCTCCTGCCTCCTCCTCCTCCTCCCCTCCTCCTCCTCTTTCCTCCTCCTCCTCCTCCTCCTCTCCTCCTCTCCTCCTCCTCCTCCTCCTCTCTCCTCCTCCTCCTCCTCCTCCTCCTCCTCCTCCTCCTCCTCCTCTCCTCCTCCTCCTCCTCTCTCCTCTCTCCTCCTCCTGCTCCTCCTCATCCTCCTCATCGCCGTGTTGCTGCTGGCGGTGGGCTTGCTGATCTCCGTCGTGGCGCTGGGGTGTGATGGTGCCGTTGGTCGCGGTCGTGGTGGCGTTACTGGTTGCAGTCGTGGTCGTGGTGTTGCTCGTTGCACTCGTCGTGGTGGTGGTGCTGGCGGCGCTTCAGGTCGCAGTCGCCAAGTTGCAGTTGGTCGCCGTCGCGGCACTGCGGGTCGCAGTCGTGGTGGTGGCGCTGTTGGTCGTGCTCGTGGTTGTGGTTATGCTTGTCGTGGCCGTGGCACTTTCGGTCGCTGTCGTGGTGGTGCCACTGTCGATCGCGGTCGATCGCTGTCGTGTTGTCGGTTCTGCTGTTGGAAGTGGCGCGGCTCGGAGGCGTGGCGGCGCTGCCGGTCGCAGTCGTGGTGTTGCTTGTTGCCGTCGTGGTGATGGGGCTGCTCGTCGCGGTCGTGGTTGTGGCTTCTCTGTTGGTGTTTGTCGCATTCGTGGTGGTGGTGGCGCTGCTGCTGCTGGTCGCGGTCGTGGTTGTAGAACACTGCTTGTGGTGTAGTGGCTGTCGCAGTCGTGGTGCTCTCCGTGGTCCTGCTCGTGGCGCTTGGGGCGCTCGGGTCGCGGGTGCTTCCTGCGCTCGCCGGAAGTGCCAAGCATTCGGGGCGTGCTAGCAGCCGGCTAGCAGGTGGGCCAGCGGTGCCTGCGAGCAGCACTTCGGCCAGGTCTGGTTCGTCCTCCCCGGCAGCGCCCCCTAGAGCCAGGAAGCCTTCGCCCGTTAGGGTGGCCATCTGCGCGTCTGCGGCCGCGACACTCAAGGGCCCCCACCAGTGGTTGGTCCACGCGAGCTCTGCTGAGCGGCGGCAGCCGGCAGCTCGAATGTCGCCATGCTGGGCAGACTGTGTGGCCTTTCCTCCAGGGCTTGGTGCCCATGTAACTATGGCAGGCGACTGGGACATCAGCCGCGACGCGTGTCAGTCGGCATGGTGGGTCCGGCCCCCCGTTTGCACTTGGTCAGCCTTGCGGGGGCCACATGAAATGGACGGGTCTGGAACTGCTTTGCGGTCCCTCACTGCTTGCTGCAGCATGTCGCGACAGCCTCGCCAGGCCAGGGACAGAAACGGCAGAGCGACGTTGTCGACCCGCAGCCCAAGTTGCGGAAGACGCGCCAGCACAACGTGGGCCCGACGGCAACTACGAGACCAACTGCTCTGGCGCCCCGCTCTGTTCAGAGTTCCAGGACGGGCAACGCCAGCCATCCCGCAACGGGTGGTGCGTGGTGCGCCCGGGCTACTTCCGCACCTGCCCGGTGCGCGGCGACCAGCCACGGGTCGCGCGGCGATGCCTCCTGCAATCTCTCCCCAGGAGCCCGTTGGCAAGGGCTCCGGGGCGGGCGGCGAGGGGAAGGGCCGGGGTGGCACGAAGGGCAGCACCGCGGACAAGAGCGGCGACCGAGGCCCCCTCTGAACGAGCAGCGCTGCTGAGACCCTGGGCCGCGCGACCGGCCCGCGGGGGCGAGCAGCGCGGGCGGCCATATGAAGGCCCCGCCAAGTCAGGCGGGGCCTGAGAAGCCGCCCGTGGCCCAGGACTCGGGGGCAGGGGCAGGCGGGCGCAGGGTCAACCAGATCAACGAGAGCTTGCTGACCATGTTTACCCCGCACCCCCGACGACCCAGGCCCCCCCCCCGGCAACCCTGGCACCCTGGGCTACCCCAGCACCCCCCCAGTACCAGCGCCAACCTATCGCAGGGTCAGTATGGTCAGCGTGAGCTTGTTAACCATGTCGACCATTGCACACTTCCTGCACACCCCAGTGCCCCACTGCATCCCTGGCACACGCCGCCGCCCCTGGGGACCTCACGCGGCCAGCAGGACAGAGCTCAGATGCCTGGCAAAGCTAAGATTTGGCAAAGGGTGGCGCCAGCAAACTGTCCGCCTGACCCAGTCCCTGACTGAGCACCCGGATGGGGTGTCGAGGGAGTCTGCGCAGTTCGTTTGGTCTTGCGTTTCCAAAGCCCTCCCGTCCGAGCCAGGGGCCGCGGCAGTCCACTGGTTTGAATTTGTGGGTGTGCTTCGGTGACACCAGCAAGAGGTGGCCCGCGAAGATTGCGCCAAGTTCTCCAGCAGGAGGCGCGGGTACAAGCTTGAACAGGACCCTTTCAATCCCACGTGAGGCCGAAAACTGAAGGGCAGCACGATTCAGTGGCTGCAGCTTCGTCGTTTAGTCTGCCGGCTTCGGTCTTATTAAGGGCGGGTGGCGGTATGGGGACGGGCTATTCAGGGGAGTTTGGCGAGCCCGACTCAAAGGCGAGACTCGGCATCAAGTGCGGCGCACGACTTCCACTCAGCTCAGCTCGCTGGGTATACTCTAGTCGAGGAGATCGCGGACGCGACGTCCAGGCAGGAGGCCACGCAGGTCCCAGCCAGCGAGCGCAGCAGGAGAGCGGCGGAGGACACCACCGCGAGCCGCCAAACTTGGCAGGATTTTGCCCAGAATTTCATTGCGAAGGGTGGAAAAGGTGGCCCGCGGGTTCTCCCCTAGGGGCCCCGCCAGAGCCCTGTTTCCATTCTCGGGTGCGAAGTGGAGGGTCCCCAGCTCGGCACGAAGGCGGGAGACCCCCCCGGAGGAATGGGTGCCTATTTAGCTAATGGTTTCTACGCAAGGCGAAGCCCACCCCTTCTCTTGGACTGTTAGGGCCGAGCTGTTCCTTTGGATCTCGGCGAGTGATGGTGGCAGGGCGTTGGGTTGTTTTGCTAGCAGCATGCAGGACCTGCGGCCAGCACTCTTTCCATCCCCAGCTGGTAGCACTTGCCACCTCAGTTCCTGCAGCGGCTTGCCGATGTTTTGGAGGCGCGGGAGCGAGGCTTTCGGGCTTCTCCCGCTCGTGTTCCTGAACAAAACCAAACCCACGGGGGGGCACCCGATCGGTCAATCCCCTCCCTGATTGGCCCGCGCGCGGTCCAAGATTCAATTCGGGGTCTAATCCCAGTGGGGGAAGTATGTCAGTTTCTGTTCTGGGGCCTGAGTCGTTTCTCGTCGAGCGACAGCTGGGTCCGGCTTCACAGTCCATGATGTTGCGCATCCGCCCGCTACCCGCATGGGGGCGTACCAGCCTCTCCTTGTTGAGTCCAGGACATCCGCTCTCCTCTAGTGCCAAAGGCACGCCAGTTCCGATACCAGCTCCGACTCGCGACTCTTGCTCTGGCCCCCCATTCGTCGCCAGCAGTGGCTCCGACCTCTGCCGCGACATCTTCGGTTGCTCCGATTTGGGGTCCGACTCTCTGGGCTCCGACTCCATCTTCGACAGCGGCTATGACACCAGCCCCTGCTCCTGCTCCATTTCCGACACCTGCTCCGTCTCAAGCTTCGACGTTGGCTCCGACTCCAGCTGCGACCCCTCCGACGACGCCAGCCACGACCCCACCTCCGACGGCGGAGGCATGCACTTCCACGATTTTCACCATGACTGATTTGAACACCACACCGCTGTGCATCGATCGACATGATGGGCGGCCACGGTGTCCACCACGTCGCTATCCAGTCCTGCGGCCTCGCGCGCTGCCTGGACACCACGCTGGCGCCAAACACCACGCAGAACATTCTGGTCTCAGGGGCCCTACTCTTCCGCCGCCGCCTCCTCCTCCTCCTCCTCCTCCTTCTCCTCCTTCTTGCGCTGCCTTAATCGTTGTTTGTTTTATCCAGGCACGGAGGTGGTGTTTCGTGTCTGCTGGCCTCGTCCTGGTGTCCAAACCGATACTCGGGGGCCAACGCGCACGAGTTGTATGGAAGGTGGGGGTCGCCCACGCAGTCGCCTGGCCACATTGGTCAGCTGCACTGTTTGGCCATGGTTCTTCGCATTCTGTTGGCAGAACAAACAATACCGAAATTATGATTCACTTGTGACACTTCCTGGGGAGTGTGACGTTTCTTTTCTGCTCTGCTTACTTACACGACTCGCCTGCCGGTGGAGCTTCGCGTTGTGAGCTGGCGATTGTCGTGATTCCCTCCCCTTCCACTCCCTTCGTCTCCTGTTGCTGTCACCTCACGTGCGATAGAAATTCGACTGTCTTTAAATCAGGCTGTATTGCGCGCTGCGGCGTAAGAGGCGCCGCTGGGGGGCCCAGCGCGGATCCAAGGAATCCGCGCGGAGCGCGAACAGATGTGTATGGCCTTTCCTTTCTCGAAAAAAAAACCCAGAGGCCCCCTGCAACCTTCTTGCGTCTTCGGGGAAGGCTTAGGAAACTACTCAGAAGGCCGCGGAACTTCCGAGCCTTCCGAAGAGGCTCGCCGCCGAGTTCTAAAACAGTCCCAGAGGCCCCAGGACACCCCAAGAGGCACCCAAGAAGCCACCAGAAGAGGCCCCCAAGACGGCACGACGAAGGGGGCAAACGGCGCCAGGGCGCCCCCGGATGGGCCAGGACGCTACCACAAAGGCCCCAAGAATCCCCCAAAGAGACCCCCCCGGAGGCCCCAAGAGGCCCCCAAGAGTCTTCTAAGAGGCCCCCAGAAAGGCTCCCAGACGGCCCAAGGGGACCCCCTAACTTAAGCGAGCCCCGAGGCGGCCCCGAGAGGCCCTCAAGACGGCCCCCGACGGGGCCAGACAGTGCAAGAGCGCCCCAAGAGGCCCCCAAGAGTGTTCTATAGAGAAAACGGCATAAACAGAAGTTTTCGACGGTCCGCGCGGATTTCTTGGAACTGCGCTGGATCCCCCTCCCTGGCGCGG
>CAUYUJ010021941.1:32500-35000 GCA_963575745.1 Prorocentrum cordatum | reverse complement strand
CTAACCGCAGCAATGTTAATATATGCTATTGGAGCTGGAATTACCGCGGCCCCCGCCGGGACTATCCCTGTTTTTACGTATTGCAATTTACGTATGATTCTGCCCCATCGTCCATCCTAGATATAAAGCCATACCACACCAGCCGAGCGGGTACCCGCCCCCCCCGCCATTTTCGGCAAATCATACGCGCGCAAATGTTTATCAAAATCATCCGTTTCCAACAATCTTTTGAAACAAATTTGACGAAGTGCCCTCGCGCGCATTGTCGCGCGCGCAGGCCGAAATCCTTCGAAAACCATCGGTTTTGTAACAATAGAAATCGAGTGTCAAAACAACATAGAAACACATAGTTTCGCAACACGGATTTTCACAAAAAAATGCGTGCGCTTGCGCTCTTGCGAATTCTTAAGAAAACCACAGGTGTTTCAACATGTCCATGGAATTCTGTCAGACGGACCTTTTTGCGCCGCATGCCGACATCATTCGCACGCCCTTGCGCGCGTGTTGGGGGGCACGATCCGTGTCAAATAACACCATGCGGGCCACTTTCGCGCGTCGGCCACGCGCGCGCATGTCGAACTTTCGTTTTTCTTTCAAAACCTTCATCACCGACGCGAGGACGCCGTCATCGTCGCCGGCGCGATCAGCATTGGCGCCATCACTGCCCGCGCCGCCGTCGTTGTCAACATCGTCACCAGCATCGCTACTATCATCATCGTTTCTACCGTTGTCGACGTTGCCATGATACCGCGCCCGCCCAAGTCGCCGACTCGCAGTGAAGTGCCCGATGGGATGTGCCCAACGGTCCGCGCCACCGCGGCCGCGTCGGTCGCGCCACTCTAGCTGGCCGCTGCGCGCGCGTGCTTTGGTTGGCAAAAAAAATACTCACTGCGTGGAGCTCCCCATATGTGCATCTCATGTTTTATGTCATGCCGTGGCGAGCGTCTGTTCATGAGCGGTCGACTACAATAGCGCGTCCACGTGGGCGACAGGGCCGACGAAGACGAGTGACCCCTGATGCGAGTGATTGCGTATGAGTCAGAGTGAGCTTTGAGTATGATTGAATGCGAGCCTCTTCCTCTTCACCCCCCCTTCTCAGCTGCCAGGCCTTCCCCTTGTCAGCCCGTGGTAGCTTTGGAGCTTCCAGCGCCCCGCCTGAGACATCCTCACAATCTGCTCTCCAAGCGAAGGATGTTGAGCCCAGAAACAAGCAAACCGCCTGAGACATCCCCACGAAATGGCCGCGAACGAGCCCGTGCAAACACCCCTGGCGGCCCCCCTTAGGGGTGCTGAAACCAGCGCCCCGCCTGAGACATCCTCACAATCTGTGCTCTCCAAGCGAAGGATGTTGAGCCCAGAAACAAGCAAACCGCCTGAGACATCCCCACAAAATG
Organism: Prorocentrum cordatum; assembly: GCA_963575745.1. Lineage (NCBI taxonomy): Eukaryota > Dinophyceae > Prorocentrales > Prorocentraceae > Prorocentrum > Prorocentrum cordatum. The sequence goes on along the minus strand of CAUYUJ010021941.1, from coordinate 33,606 downwards.
GCCGCGAACGAGCCCGTGCAAGCACCCCTGGCGGCTCCCCTTAGGGGTGCTGAAACCAGCGCCCCGCCTGAGACATCCTCACAATCTGCTCTCCAAGCGAAGGATGTTGGGCCCAGAAACAAGCAAACCGCCTGAGACATCCCCACAAAATGGCCGCGAACGAGCCCGTGCAAACACCCCTGGCGGCTCCCCTTAGGGGGTGCTGAAACCAGCGCCCCGCTTGAGACATCCTCCAAATCTGATGTGTGTTGAGTAAGTCTGAGTATGAGTAGGTCTGAGTATGAGTATGCCTGAGTATGAGTAAGTCTGTGTATGAGTAGTCTGTGTATGAGTAAGTCTGGGTATGAGTAGGTCTGTGTATGAGAAAGTCTGTGTATGTGTACGTATGGGTATGGTATGAGTAAGTCTGAGTATGAGTAGTACTGTGTATGAGTAAGTCTGGGTATGAGTAAGTCTGTGTATGAGTACGTCTGGGTGTGAGTAAGTCTGTGTATGAGTAAGTCTGTGTATGAGTATGTCTGAGTGAAAGTAAGTCTGAGTATGAGTAGGTCTGAGTATGAGTAAGTCTGAGTATGAGTAAGTCTGAGTATCAGTAGGTCTGAGTATGAGGAAAGAGGAGGAGGGGAGGAGGAACGAGGAGGAGGGAGAGGGAGTAGGAGGCGTCCAAGTAATAACAAGAACCCCATTTTAGGATATGGGGAAAAACAATACGCGGGGACATTTTCTGTTCTAGCATAAGACGTGGTCACGAATCCCTTGCAACAAATGGGACGAAGTGCACGCGCGCGTCGTCGCGCGCGCATGTCGAAATCCTTCAACAACCTTCGGTGTCGGGAGGATTTCGCCATCGAGTTTCCAAAACACATACAAAAGCACATGGTTTCGCAACACTGGTTTGCTAAAAAAGCTCACGCGCGAGCTCTTGTGAAATCTTAAGAAAACCATAGGTGTTTCAAGATTTCCACAACATGCTACCAAACGGGCTTCACGCGCGCGCATGTCGAAATCTGTCGAACGCTCTTGCGCGTGTGCCGTCGCGAAAATCCTTTTTGCAAAAAACGGGACGAAGTGCAGACGCGCGCGTCGTCCGGCGCGTATGCCAAAAT
>CAUYUJ010021941.1:17500-27500 GCA_963575745.1 Prorocentrum cordatum | reverse complement strand
CTACTACTACTACGAGTACTACTACTACTACTACTACTACTACTACGACGACTACGACGACTACTATTACTACTACTACTACTACTACTACTACTACTACCACTACTACTAATACTAATACTACTACGACTACTACTACTACCACGACCACTACTACTTCTACGATTACGGCGATTACTACTACGACGACGACGACGACTACCACCACTACTACTACTACGACTACTGCGATTATTACGACTACTACTACGGCCACTACTAGTACTATTACTACTACTACTACTACTACTACTACTACTACTACTAAAACGACTACTACTACTGTTTTTCCCCACATCCAAAGTGGGGTTCTTGTTTTCTCTGGACACCCCGCGCAGGAACAGGAACACACACCCACTCACACTCACTCGCACTAACCAAACCCCTCTCATCATCAACCTCCATCAGCATCATCGATGATGCTCTCCCACATGCTTAGTCACTCACTAACCTCATCATCATCATCATCACTCGCACTCTACTCACACGCTCACGAAACATATCATCATCATCATCATCATCGGCATCGGCATCATCCTCATTCAAACATCATCATCGCCACCACCACTCACAATCAATCATCATCCTCTTCACCACTCATCTTCACCACCACTCATCATCCTCATCCTCATCATCGTTGAGGAAATTGTGAGGAAGTCTCAGGCGGGAGCCCCCTCCCTATGGGGCCCGCAGATCATGTTGGTAATCCGAGCGGGTCATCGGAACCCTGTAACTGTCGTCACTTTTGGGCTCCCCAGGCCTGAAAATGGAGGAAGTCTCGGGCGGGAGCATCGTCTGTGAGTGAATTGGGAGGAAGTCTCAGGCGGGAGCTCCCTCCCTCTGGGGCCCGCAGATCATGTTGGTAATCCGAGCGGGTCATCGGAACCCTGTGACTGTCGTCACTTTTGGGCTCCTCAAGCCTTAATATGGAGGAACTGTCTGTCACTTTTGGGCTCTCGTCTGTGAGTGAATTCTGAGGAAGCTCAGGCGGGAGCCCCCTCCCTATGGGGCCCGCAGATCATGTTGGTAATCCGAGCGGGTCATAGGAACCTGTAACTGTCGTCACTTTTGGGCTCCTCAAGCCTGAATTTGGAGGAAGTCTCAGGCGGGAGCCTCGTCTGTGAGTGAATTCTGAGGAAGGCTCAGGCGGGAGCCCCCTCCCTATGGGGCCCGCAGATCATGTTGGTAATCCGAGCGGGTCATCGGAACCTGTAACTGTCGTCACTTTTGGGCTCCTCAAGCCTGAATTTGGAGGAAGTCTCAGGCGGGAGCCTCGTCTGTGAGTGAACTGCGAGGAAGTCTCAGGCGGGAGTTCCCTCCCTGTGGGGCCCGCAGATCATGTTGGTAATCCGAGCGGGTCATCGGAACCGTGTAACTGTCGTCAATTTTGGGTTCTCGCGCTGCCAGAACGCAGTTCCCAGGCCACATTTTGGACGCAACAAGGAGGAGATAAGCATGGTGGCAGCCGCGCTGTACAACGCGCTGGACCTTCGCGCCTGCCACGGACGCAGTGACACGCACGACGTGCAGGAGTCGAACTACCAGCGGCCACGCCACCACTTCGGGCGCGTGCCCATCGTGTTGCACCTCGGCGATTTCCTGCAGCTGAAGCCCACCGGCAGCATTGGCCTCCTGACGGACGTGAACGAGCGCCTGGACGACGACGAGTCGTACAGGTACGCGGACCCGCCGACGGTGGAGATCCAGCACGCCATCAAGGTCTTCTCTCAGATCCCCTGCGTCTTCGAGCTGAAGGGCACGAAGCGCTTCGAGCCCGGGGACCCTCTGATCACGCTCCTGGGCTGCACGCGCGAGGGCAAGCCCTTCCCACCTGAGGTCTGGTCCGCCTGGGAGAAGACGTTGGCCACGGACAGCCAGGGCGTCCTGGACCCTCGGCACCAGCACGAGAACTTTCGGTTCGGCTACGGCGTGGGCATATACTGGGAGACGCTGGCGAGGTGGATCAACACGCGCGCTCGTCGCGACGCTCGGCGTCTGGGCGTGCCCATTGTTTTCCTGCAGGCCGTTGACGAGTGCGGCGCGATTCAGGGCGAGCCCGACGCGGGTCGGCGCCTCCTGAACGCCCCGAACATGCACAAGACGGGGGACATCCACGGCGTTTTGCCGGCCCACGTCGGCATGAAGGTGCGGTTCACGGCAGCGCAGGAGGAGTTGAAGAAGAAGTTGGGGCTCGTGCAGGAGCAGCGGGCCACCATCGTGTCCTTCGAGTTCCACCACGAGGACGAGCTGCGCTACGAGGAGTGCTCGGCAGGCCAGCTCTTTCGCCCCCGCTTCCTACCGCAGGGAATCTGGCTGCAGGTGCACGGCTTCAAGGAGTCTCCGATCTACCAGGAGGTCGCCGAGGTGCTGCGACAGGGCGCCGAAGGCGCCGACGACGACGGCCAGGCCGAGGCGCGGGCGCGGAGCTTGCTGATGTTCAGGCCCAGCGAAAGGGAGTTCACATGGCAGAGCTCGGGGGCGCACAGCGTGCGCCGCTCGGGGTTCACCCTGACGCACGCGTCCTACCTGACCTCCACGCTGTCGCAGGGCCAGACGCTGCGCAAGGGCGTCACCATCGACTGCGCGAGAGACGAGGACGCTGGCCGCACGGGCATGTCGGACGAGCAGTGGTGGCTGCACCTCTACGTCATGTTCTCCCGCGCCACGTGCATGCGGAACATGCTGATCCTGCGGCCGCCGCCGCGAGAGTTCCTGGAGTGCGGGCCGCCGGCGTCCCTGCGGAAGGCGCTCCTGGAGTTCGACAAGAGAGCGGTTTTGTCCAGGGCGGAGGCGAAGCAGCTCGCGGCAGAGCTGGGCTTCGTGCTGCCTTCCGCCTGAGCGCGGCTGCGCCTCGCTCGAAGCCCGCGGGGTTGTCCCAACGGCTTGGTCTTGCGCGCCAACGGCTCGCGGGGTTGCCCCGACAGCCTGGCCCGCGGGGTTGTCCCAACGGCTGCGCGACGTGACCAGTAGAGAACGCGCCTGTGCTGGCCGTGGCGGCGACGGCGCCGAGGAACATCGACATGCGCGCTCATGCAACAGGAAGGGGAGGAGGTGGCGGGGCGCGGAACAAACAGGGGGGCGAGGATGGGGACAACGTAAGGAGTGGAAGGGGGGCCCGCGCCAAGGCGAGAGGAAATATACGCAGAAGAGACAGCCAGGACGCCTCACCAACCACGAGGACGACGGTGATGGCTTTTTCCAGATTCGCCCAGAGGATTCTTATGTGGGGTTCTTCCGTCGGAGTAATTTCTATTGCTACTACTACTACTACTACTACTACTACTACTACTACTACTACTACTACGGCGACTACTACCACGACTACTACTACTAGTACGACTACTACTACTTCTACTACTACTACTACTACTACTACTACTACTACTACTACTACTACGACTACAATTACTAGTGCTACTACGACTAGTACGAGTACTCCTATTACTACTGCCACTACCACCATTCTTAGTACTGTTTCGACTACTGCTACCACCTGCTACCACTACTACTACTACTACTACTACTACTACTACTACTACTACTACTACTACTACTGCTGCTACTATTACTACCTGCTAGCACTACCCTTACCACAACTACCACGACTACCAATACTACTACTATTACTACTACTACTGCTACTACAACTACTACGACTACTACTACTACTACTACTAATAATACTACTACTACTACTACTACTACTACTACTAATACTACTACTACCCATTACCACTACTACTACTACTACTACTACTACTACTACTACCACTACTACTACTACGACTACTAACTACTACTACTACTACTGACTAGTACTACTACTATACAACTACTACTACTACTACTGCTACTACTACTCCTACCAATACTACTAACTACTACTACTACTACTACTACGAATTACTACTCTACCTACGAACTACTACTAACTACTACTACTACTATAGCTACTACTCCTACCTACTAACTACTACTTACCACTACCCTACTACTACTACTAACCTACTACTACTACTACTACTACTGCGCTACTACTACTACTACTACTACTACTACTATACTACTACTATACTACTGCTACTACTACTACTACTACCACTACTATTATTTCTTCTACTACTACGGCGACTACGACGATTACCACTACCAATACGTCTACTATTTTTACTACCACTACTACGACTGCTACCGCTACTAGTATTAGTACGAGTACTTCTACTACTACTACTACTACTACTACTACTACTACTACTACTACTACTACTACTACTACTACTACTACTACTACGACTGCTCACACTATTACTAGTACTACTTCTACCGTTACGACGTCTAGCACGACTACTACTACTACTACTACTACTACTACTACTACTTCTACTACTACTACTACTACTACTACTACTACTATTACAATTTCTACCACTTGTACGACCTACTAGCACTACTACTACAGGAATGATTGTTACGACGGCTACTACGACTACTACTACCACTACCACTACCACTACTACGACTACTACTGCTACTACTACGACTACGACTACTATTACGTGAATTAGTGTTACTACTATTACTATTACGATTACTGCTACTACTACTACTACTACTACTACTACTACTACTACTACCTCCTACTACTACTACTACTACTACTACTACTACTACTACTACTACGGTTACGACGATTACGAATACCAATACGTCTACAATTGGTACTACCACTACTAGGCTGCTACTACTACTACTACTACTACTACTACTACTACTAATACTGCTAGTACTACTACTAACACTAGTACTATTGAGACTACTACGACTACTTCTACTACTACTACTACTACTACTACTACTACTACTACTACTACTACTACGACTACGACGATTACGAATACCAATACGTCTACTACTATTACTACCACTACTGCGACTGCTACTACTCCAACTACTTCTAAAACTACTACTACTACTACTACTACTACGACTACTACTACTCCTTGTACGACTACTACTACCACTACTACTAACTACTACTACTACTACTACTACTACTACTACTACTACTACTACTACTACTACTACTACTGCAGTGATGAGTATCACTACGGCTACTACAACTACGACTAGGACTACTACAACGAGTACTGTTTCTACGACTACTACTACTACTACTACTACTACTACTACTACTCCTACTACGACGACGATTGCTGTTACTACTACTACTAGTACTACTACTACCACTACACTACGGCGATTACGTCTACGACGGCGACTACTACCATTACTAACACTACGACTACGAGTACCACTACTACTACGACCTACTACTACGACTACTAGTTTTATTACTACTCCTATTACTACTACTACTACTACTACTACTACTACTACTACTACTACTACTACTACTACTACTACTACTACTACTATTACTAGCACTTCTACAACTACGAGTACTACGCTGTACGTACTCTGTGTTACCAGGTGCGGATGAATGCTGAGGGGTAAGGGCTCGCGTTCGGGTTCGGAAACGCGCGCACCCCCCTCAATGAAAACATTACCCTGGCGACGTACCCAACCCCTGCCCAAAAGCGGGGCGCAAATAGTTTAGGATACTTTACAAAGGGGCGATGACGGAGCTAGGGTTACATATGTCTGCAGACGGAATTCGGGAGACTCGCAGGACACTGGCTACAGGAAAAGGGCTTGATAAAGCTGATGAGTTACAATTCCTGAGCACTCCTAGCCACTTCGAAAACGGGGATCACAGCAGGCCTCGAAAGTGGCGACAGTTTCATAGATCGCAGCCCCCCAGGGATGGCGAGGTCTAATTTGGGTCCGCGCGTGGCGTCACTGTGCTGGGCCCCCAAGCAGGCCTCGAAAATGGCGACAGTTTCACAGATCGCAGCCTCCAGGGGATGGCGAGGTCTCATTTGAATCTGCCCGTGGCGTCACTGCGCTGGGCCCCCCAGCAGGCCTCGAAAGTGGCGACAGTTTCACAGATCGCAGCCCCCAAGGGATGGCGAGGTTTCGTTTGAATATGCCCGTGGCGTAACTGTGCAGGGCCCCCCAGCAGGCCTCGAAAGTGGCGACAGTTCCACAGATCGCAGCCCCCCCAGAGGCGGCGAGGTCTAATTTGAATCCGCGCGTGGCCCGCACTGTGTTCGGCCCCCCAGCAGGCTTCGAAAATGGCGACAGTTTCGCAGATCGCAGCCCCCCAGGGATGGCGAGGTCTAATTTGAATCTGCGCGTGGCCCTCACTGTGCTGGGCCCCCCAGCAGGCCGCGAAAATGGCGACAGTCTCGCAGATCGCAGCCCCCCAGGGATGGCGAGGTCTAATTTGAATCCGCGCGTGGCCCTCACTGTGCTGGGCCCCCCAGCAGGCCTCGAAAATGGCGACAGTTTCGCAGATCGCAGCCCCCCAGGGACGGCGAGGTCTAATTTGAATCCGCGCGTGGCCCTCACTGTGCTGGGCCCCCCAGCAGGCCTCGAAAATGGCGACAGTTTCACAGATCGCAGCCCCCCAGGGATGGCGAGGTCTAATTTGAATCTGCGCGTCGCCCTCACTGCGCTGGGCCCCCCAGCAGGCCTCGAAAATGGCGACAGTTTCACAGATCGCAGCCCCCCAGGGACGGCGAGGTCTAATTTGAATCTGCGCGTCGCCCTCACTGTGCTGAGCCCCCCAGCAGGCCTCGAAAATGGCGACAGTTTCACAGATCGCAGCCCCCCCAGGGATGGCGAGGTCTAATTTGAATCTGCGCGTCGCCCTCACTGTGCTGGGTCCCCCAGCAGGCTTCGAAAATGGCGACAGACTCACAGATCGCAGCCCCCCAGGGATGGCGAGGTCTCATTTGAATCTGCGCGTCGCCCTCACCGTGCTGGGCCCCCCAGCAGGCCTCGAAAATGGCGACAGTTTCACATATCGCAGCCCCCCCAGGGATGGCGAGGTCTAATTTGAATTTGCGCGTCGCCCTCACTGTGCTGGGCCCCCCAGCAGGCCTCGAAAATGGCGACAGATTCACAGATCGCACCCCCCCAGGGATGGCGAGGTCTCATTTGAATTTGCCCGTGGCGTCACTGTGCTGGCCCCCCAGCAGGCCTCGAAAATGGCGACAGTTTCACAGATCGCAGCCCCCCGCAGGCAAGACAGGAAGAGGCAGGGAGGGAGGAGGAGGAGGAGGAAGGAAGAAGTGGAGACCACACTGCTCTATTCAAAACGAATACCCAACCAAGGAAGGTTGGGAATAATGTTTTCTATAGAATGGGAGGGCTTCTGGGTTTCTGTTTTCTCCACATCCTAAGTGGGGTTCTTGGCGTCTCTGCACACACCCCGCGCAGGAAAGAACACACCCTCTCCTCTTCTCTAATCGCACACTCATTCACACAACTACTCACGCACATCGTCACTCAAACTCACCCCCTCATTCACCCATTGACACACTCACTCACACACTCATCATCATGACTCACGCACGCACCCACTCACTCACCCACTCACGCACGCGCTCACTCACCCAGTCATTCAGTACCACCCACACACCGTCATCAGCAGCTTCATAGTCATCATCGTCTCTCAATCACTCACTCACTCACTCACTCACTCACTCACTCACTCACTCACTCACACCCACACCCACACTTGAGAAAGCATCAGGTTGGAGTCTCGTTTGTTAGTGAATTGCAGGGAAGTCTCAGGTGGGAGCCCCCTCCCTATGAGGCCCGCAGCTAATGTTTTTAATCAGAGGCGGGCCATCGGAATCCTGCAACTGTCGTCATTTTTCGGCTCGTGAGACCTGAATGTGGAGGAAGTATCAGGCGAGAGCATCGTTTGTGAGTGAACCGCGAGGAAGTCTCAGGCGGGAGCTCCCTCCCTATAGGGCCCGCAGCTTTTTTTTATATCCTAGACGGGCCATCGGAGTTCTGCAAGCGTCGTTATTCTTAAGCTCCTGAGGCCTGAATGTGGAGGAAGTATCAGGCGCGAGCCTCGTTTTTTATTGATTTTGCGAGGGGGTCTCAGGCGGGAGCCCCCTCCCTATGGGGCCCGACGCTCATGTTTCTTATCCGATGCGGGTCATCGGAATCCTCCAAGTGTCGTCATTGTTGGTCTCCGGAGTCCTGAATATGGAGGCAGTATCAGGCGAGAGCCTCGTCTGTGAGTGAATGGCGAGGAAGTCTCAGGCAGGAGCCCCCTCCTTATGGGGCCCGCCGCTCACGTTTTGAATCCGAGGCGGGTCACCGGAATCTTGTAACTGTGGTCACTTTGGGCTTCTTGGGGTTCGAAAATGGAAGGAATATCAGGCGGGAGCTTCGTTTGTAAGGCAATTGCGAGGAAGTCTCAGGCGGGGTTCCTTCCCTATGGGGCCCGCACCTACCGTGTTTCCTCCGGGTCGTCCTCCGGTTCGTTTTCCCGTGCGCGTTTCCTCTGGGTCGTCCTCTGGCGCGTATCTCTTGGGACGCACGTCGTGCGGTTTTTAGGGGTCGTGTTCCGCACGAGGAGGAGGAGGAGGAGGAGGAGGAGGAGGAGGAGGAGAAGGAGAAGGAGAGAGAGGAGGAGGACGACGACGAAGGAGGAAGGAGGGTGCAGGACGAGAAAGAGAAGGAGGAAGAGGAGGAGGAGGCAGAGGGCGAGCAGGATGTCCCGGGAGGACTAGGAGGAAGAGGAGTGCCTTGGGAGGCCCCAGAATGTCCTGGGAGGCCCAGAAGGTTCCAGGAGGCCCGAAGAGACCCTAGGAGGAGGCAGGGGGTTTAAGGAGGGGGGAGGAGGAGGAGGGAGGGGAGGGTGGGGGGGGGGAAGATGGAGACGAGGCGTAGGAGGGAGAGGAGGAGGCGGCGGGAGAGGGGAGGAGGAAGAGGAGGAGGAAAAGGAGGAGGAGAAGGGAGAGGGAAAGCAGGAGGAGAAAAGACGCAGGAGGCAGGAGGAATAGGGAGAATTGGGGGAGGAGGCATGGGAGATCCCCAGGCAAGCTAAACAGATTATCATGTGGTGTCCGACCGTCGGAGTAAAATATAGAATTTTAATAGGGGCTCCTATGACAATTTGAGGGCCTCTGGATTCCTTGCAACAAAAAATCAGTTGTTTTATGTAGAATTTGCATAGAGGCCCTGATGAAAACTGGAGGGCCTCTGCATTCCCGGAACAACTAATATTTTTATATAGAATTTGAAAAAGGGGCCCTCATGAAAATTGGAGGGCTTCTGGGTTCCCAGAATATATATATATACACACACACATACATATATTGTTCATCAGGGTCCACATGACAATTGGAGGGCCTCTGGACCCTTGAAAAAACACTTGTGCTAAACAGTTGTTTTACATTCCCTATGAAACTGGAGGGTCTGTGGATTCCCGGGGGCCCTGATGAAATTTGGAGGGCCTCTGGATTCTTGGGGGGAAAATGTGTTGTACGGAATGTGGGTCCCTATGAAAAATTGAAGTCCACTGGGTTCCCGGAGAAAAAGATGTTGTATGTAGAATTCTAACAAGAGTCCTCATGAAATTGGAAGGACGGCCTCTGGACTCCCAGAAAACACTGTTCCAGATAGAATGTTAAGACGCGCCCCTATGAAGGTTGGAGGGCCTCTGGATTCCTGGAAAATATGTTATAGAATTGTGATACAGGGTCCCTCTGAAAAATCGAAGGCCGCTGGGATCCCGGAAAGCACATTTGTTTTATATAGAATCTCAATAAGGGTCCCGATGAAACCTAGAGGGACGGCTTCTGGGAATCCCGGGAATCCCGAGGCGTCTTGAAAATCTTGAAGAATCAACATATCCTAAGGAATCCAGGAGAATCCGTAGGAATTCTCCAGAATCCATTGGAATCTGAGGAATCCCTCGAAATCCTCAGGAATCTTGGGAAGTTCTGCGGAATCCTTAGGATTCCTGTGAGAATACGAGGAACCCTGCGGAATTCTAAAGGGATTCATACGATCATCGCGACGACGAGGTATA
>CAUYUJ010021941.1:0-12500 GCA_963575745.1 Prorocentrum cordatum | reverse complement strand
ACCTTCCAGTCGTCCAGCGCTGCGCACTCACGACACCAGCCCAGGCGCTGCGGCGGGAGCCAGTACGCACCCATGCAGTGCACGTAGCCCGCCGCGAGGTAGTCCGCTTGCGTCACCGTCTCAGCGTCCTCGACCCCAGCGGCCGCGCCGCCGCTCGGCGGGGGGGCTTTGCCGTAGGCGGCCTCGTTGCTGCGACGGCGGTGGCGTTTGCCGCCGTGCCCACTGAGGGCTCCCGTGGTCGCCGCACTCGGGGCCTCACTGGCGGTCTCATCGCCCACGAGGCGGCAGCCGTCGGCGTCGCTGAGCGCGCCTCGCCCGCCGCGGCCGCTCACAGACTGCCCCCGCAGCTGGAGGCTGTGGAGCGCGAGGGTGATCGCGCCCAACCCGCGGCGCTGCTCCGCGGTGAAGTTGGAGTAGGTGGCCGCCGCCGCCAGTGCCGCCTTCGTCACTGGCACCACCGCCGACGGGGGCATCGGCGAGGGCTCAGCGGGCGCCTTGGCCGTCGCCGTGGGGGCACCGTCAGAGGCACCGTCAGAGGCAGCGGCACTGGGGGCGGCCCCCGCACCGCTGCCTCCGTCGGCCCACTCAGCAGGCGTCGCCGACTCCGCAGGCAGTGTCGGCGCCGTCCGAAAGGTCGCCGCCTCCGACATCACGTCGAACCCCTCGCCCGAGATGTCGCCGCTCTCCGACGCGCTCACCTGCTGGCCAGGGCGCGGCGCAGGCCCCGCTTTGGGAGTGGGCGCGTCGGCCGCGGTCGAGACGCTGGCCTTCGCGCGCGCCTCGGACCTCGCCTTAGCCTTCGCCGCCAGCGCCTCGCGAAGGGGCGCCGCATCGTGACTGGGCGAGTCGGCACGCGTCACCGCAGGCCACGGCATCGGCGCGGGCTTCGAGAGCTCGGGCGCCATCACTTGGTCGGAAGGATGGCACGGGAGGCGCAGCTCGAGAGATCGTGCGAAGCGAAACTTCAAGAGCCAAACAGCTGCCGAGGGAGGAAGGGGAGGGAGAGAGGCTGCACACCGAACAAATATGGGGCGGCCGACTGCAAAGGCGGAGCACACATGAAACAGGGGAACTAAAGGTTGAAACCAGCGGCTCCAGATGAGCGGAGACCGATCCTTGAGCAGGCTGAAAACGGCCTGACCCCCGTTCGGGACCCTGGAAGGGCAGGAGAGGGGGAAGGGGGGCGAGGAAAACACGTCGCGGGCGGGCGAAAAGCGGACGGCGGGCCGCCGACGGTCCCAAGACCCGCGGGGCGTCCCCGATCTTGAACGCCTCTTGACGCCTCTTTTGCATGTGGCCTTGCGCTAATGCTGCTGGCGGAACTATGACACATCACGGACGGGTTGAGAGAACAGCTCAAGATCATGAGCCCAACGAAGGTGGCATGGCGGGAGCACAACGCGCACAAAACTGGGTAACTGCACAACGCAGCATGCAAAGCTGACATGACAAAGCAAGAGCGCATCGTGCACACTATGAAGGAACTACACAGTACAGTACACACTGCTGACGTGACCAAGGCTTTACAACTGATCAGGGCAGCAGGCAGGCAAGGAGGGGGGGAAGGGGCAGGGAGCACACACGTGTGGGAGGGAGCCACATCTAGTCAAGACCGGGCACTCGGGGCGACCCCGGCGCCCAGCCCGACTACGTCTTCCGTCGCCAGGGCGACCTGCTCAGCGATTTGGCCCTGCAGGGCGTTGGCCACAGCCGAGCGCAGGGACGAGCGCGCTGCGGGCCGCTCGGCTTCGGGCAATTCCCCTACGGCGCGGCGCAGCCACGTCTCCGCCTCTGCGCCCCTGCGGCCATTGACATCGAGAACAAAGGGCACCAGGCCAAAAAATGTGTATCTACGGTGCCTCACTTTCTCTCTGCGCTGCAGGGATGCCTGATGCGGCCGCCCCGTCTGGGCCACGGCCACCGCGTCCACCAAGCTGATGTCGAGACACACCCGGCCGTGGAGGCCTCGATGGTAGACGACGTCCAGTGTGGCCGCGCCATGTTCTTCCGCGTGCCACTCTGGGATGACCTGCCCCACCAAGGCGTGATGGCCTACCCCGCGCAACCAGAGCGCCACAGCATCTCGAATGGCGTTGTGGCGGCGCACCGGGCCACCTCCCCGGGGGCAGTTGAGCGCGCGAACGCAGCGGACGTCCACCGTGCGGCCACACGCCGGGCCGGCCTGCGCCACCGCGCGAGTGGGCGCCGCCGGCCGGCTCTGGCACGTGCACTCGGACTGCAGCAGCGGCAAGTGCATGCGCCTCTTGGCCGCGATGCAGAACGCGTGGTCAGTGAGGGGCGAAACCCCCTCGAAGTTATCCAACCAGGCGCCCGCTGAGCTGCCCGAGGCACTATGCACCGCCGCCGTCGCCGGCAGCGCGGCCAAGAACGTCTTGGTGGCGTGGTCCCGTACATGCTGGGTGCACGTCTTCTGGTCCTTGCCCTTCCGCCCTTCCAAGAGGCCCTGCCAGCGGCCACCCTGGGGGCGACGGCCTCCTGCCAACCGTCCCTGCTCCGCGTCCGCCGCCGAGAGGGCGCGGCCAAGGCCCGGCCACCGCCGCCAGAAGCCAGCCGTTGTCGTCTCGCGGAGCTCCTGGGCAGCCGCGTGGATCCCGGCTTCCCGGGACGCCAGGAGGGCAGCGGGGCCGCGCTGTTCGGCGCTGCCACAGCCCAAACCTCCGTCGCTGACCTTCATGAAGATCTGCTCTCGGGGGGCGGCCGTGACCCCCAGAAGGGCGTTGACGAAGGCGACCACTCCGTCATCCACCCGGCGGCCCCACGCCGCCGCGAACGGAAGCGCGCGCTGGATGTGGACGCAGGCGCCCCTCGACCAGATCCGCATCAACTGGAAGGCGTCAAAGGCAGACAGCCCGTGCACGCGGAGCGCCATGAGTTCCCGGAAGTAGCGGTCCTAAGGCCTCGCCGCAGGGGGGTGGCATGGCGGCACCCGGGGCGACCCCGGCACCGCCAGCCGGCGCGAGGCCGCCCGCGTCGAGGTCTTCCGGGGCGGCAAAGTCCGTGAGCGGGACGCCCCGCCAGTCAGCATCCACGTCGTGGTTTGCGTAGGTGAGAGTAGACCCCACCGCCTTGAGCTTCGGGACGCGGTACTGGGCGTACTCCGCGAACTCCGGCGGCAGGACAGCGTGAGGGTTTGGGGACCAGATCTGGGTCTTGGACATTTTCAGCTTCATCCCATGGGCTTCGACGCGGGCTCGCCAGGCATCCAAGCCGCGGAACACAGCAGCCGCGGTGCCCACGAAGTACGCGTCGTCCAAGAACGCCAGGCAGTCCCCCTCGACGTCCACCGCGCGCACGGCCGTGCGACCGATGCTGAGGTCATCCGCAGTGCCGACCGCGTAGAAGCCAGGGCTCATAGGGCAGCCCTGGTCGAGGCCGCGGATCTGGTCGACCAGCTGGGCAGGTTGGGACCCACCACCCGCCACGCGGCGTGTGCGAGCAGGGAGCCAGGCCTCCGCCAGCGGCGCCAGGGCGGGCACCTTGGAGCGCACGGCCTCCTTAACGAGGTCATGGGGGATGTTGCTGAACGCGCCCCCGAGGTCCACCGCCACCACCCACTTGCCAGGGCTCGAATTGGCCATCGTACAGAGGCGTCGGTGGAGGGCACCGCAACAGTCCTTAGCCAGGCCGAACTGTTGGTCCCCCACCGCCGCCCGCATGTCCGCGTGATTGACCTTGGCCGCGCTGCGGCCAACCATGCGGCGGGTGACATTCCCACAGCCCAGGACTCGCACGTCCCCAGGGGTGGCCGTGGGGATGCCTGCGAGGCGCGCCGCGGTCAGGGCGGCTAGAGCTTCGGGAGGAAGGTCACCGATGGCCAGGCGCGCCAGCGTGTTGGCCACCGCCTCCGCTCCGTCTTCGTCGTGCTTGAGCGGAGCCCAGTGTTCGTAGCGTCCGCCTCCAGGTCCCGCACCGCCACGGCGGGGGAAGCGACCAAACTGGCGCTTGAGGTGGTTGGCCACGCGGTGGTGTAGCTCTGCCGCGCCGAGGAGCTCGTGAGGGGGCGTGGCTGGCGGCATCGCCACGTCGGCCCCCGCCGCGGGGGGTCCCCCCCCTGGCCCACCCAGTGCCAGGGGGAGGGCCCCATTCACCTGGGTGAGGCGCCGCAGGCTGCTGGGTGGTGCTAAACTTCCGAACCACCGCCGCCGCATCCGCCATATCACCCTGGGGCCACACTGCCGCTGCCGCCCGAGACATTTCGCCCGCTCGCGCGAGCTCAGTGACACGGCGAACGCGGGCCGCGACGTGGTCTGCGCGGCCTTTCGCGGTGACCGCGGTGCGCGTCTGGTCCTCCATGGAGAGCCAGGCGACATCCCATTGGCCGTCCTGGATCCACTGCAAGCGCTCCTGGAGGCGTTCTCGTCGCATCGTCGGGGTCGGGGTCGCGCTCTCGCTGAAGAGCAGCCCGTCCAGAGCCAAGAACACCTCCCACAAACGCGTCAGCGTGCGCGACGCCAGGCCGTCACCGCCCTGGCGGGCCTGCTCGATCGCCAGGCACAGCCGCGCCTTCACGTGGCCAACCGCGGCGGCCATGCTGTCAGGGATCACTGCCGTGGTGGGCGCGCCCTGTAGCAGGATGGTCCCACCCGATGGTGTCCCACCAATCCAGGTTGACAAACCGAATCTCATGGTACGCATCTTCGTCAGCCACCTGGTCGTCCAGGTAGTCATCGTAGACGCCTGCTTCGAGCCCCCCGTCGTCGTCCGCGGCCGCGGGGGCGTCAAGGGGCGGCTGGAGGATGTCCGCGGGAGACGGCGCCTCCGCCTCGGCTGCCACCGGGGGAGCCCCACGGGAGCCTGGGCCATACGCCCCTGGCGCGGCGGCGGCAGGGGGCCTCGGGGCGACCCCAGCACTCCCTGCCGCGCCGTCTCCCTGGGAGGGGGGAGTGGGCACCTGGCCTTCGACCGTCTCCAGCAGGGGCAAGATGGGGCCGCCTCGGGCCTCCAGAGCAGCTGTGAGGCGTTCCCTGTCGCCCTCGGGGAGCTGCGCATAGCCCTCCATCGCCGTCGCTGGTGGCAAGGGGCCATCCACACAGGTCATGTGGAACCACTTCTTGCCCGCGTGCGCCTGGGAGCCCACGGGGCGCGTCACGACGCCTGCCACACGCCACTCGCCCGCCTCGAAGCCTCCCATGCAGCGGGCGCAATGGGCTTGCTTGCCGCGGGTCGCCTGGGCGCTGACGCACCAGCGAGTGATACGTCCTCCCGTCATGCGGCACCGTCGCTGCGCCGGCTGACCTTCACTGTCCCGCATGTGGACGTCGGTGCCGCCGTCCACTGGGACTTCTGGAACGCTTGCATCGGCCGATGCGAGTGCGGCAGCGGAGGCGCACGGGGCGGCCCCGGCACCTCCGCTGCCCGCTGCGGCTGCCAGCGCACCGCCTTCACCTCGGGCCGCCGCGTCGTTACTCCCAGCCACTCGAGCCCCTGCACCTGCGTCCGCAGCGCCGCCAGCGGCCGCCGCCATCCCGGGACCTCCCTTCAGGGCAAGGAAGAGTGTGCGTAACGGTAAGGGCACGAGAAAAGGAAGGGTGGCTGCCACCCGCGGTTTGAGGGCAGCAGTAGCCCCCCCGCCCACAGGCTCCCCAGAGCCTTGGGGGGACTACTACTACTACTACTACTACTACTACTACTACTACTACTACTACTACTACTACTACTACTACTACTACTACTACTACTACTACTACTACTACTACTACTACTACTACTACTACTACTACTACTACGACTACGACTACTACTACTACTACTACTACTACTACTACTACTACTACTACTACTACTACTACTACTACTACTACTACTACTACTACTACTACTACTACTACTACTACTACTACTACTACTACTAACTAACTACTACTACTACTACTACTACTACTACTACTACTACTACTACTACTACTACTACTACTACTACTACTACTAATAATAATAATAATAATAATACGACTGTTCCTACTATCTCTTCTTCTACGAATGATGTTACTAAAAGTCACAGTTTTCATAATAATGATAAGAATGCCTAGTGTTACTGTTACTGCTAGTGCTACTGCGACTGCGACTGTTACTGCGACTAATACAGGAAGGACGACGAGCAGGATGAGCAGGAGGAGGATAGAGGGGGGGGGGGAATGGGGAGCGAGGCAGCAGGAGTAGGGAGGGGGAAAGAGGGAAAAGAGGTGCAGGGCCCGCTCTTGCCCTGCTTGCCGCTCGCTCGCCCCGCTTCGCCTCTCCTCTCGCCCGCCCCGCTCAGGCTCTTCGTTTCCCCCTCTTGCCGTCATGTGCCCTCTGCTCGAGAGTGCTGTCGGGATCATCGGACAGCCTGGCCAGCTGCTGCGCCGGCGCTGGGGGGCCGAGCCCACCCCAGCCGCAAAAAGCCCAGGACTCGCAGCGCCCCGCGCGCAGGCCGATTCCCCAGGCGGGGCGCCGCGGTTGCGCACTGGGCCCTCCCGCTCGGCTTCGAGGGGAAGAGGAGCAGGAGCAGGAGCAGGAGCAGAGGCAGGAGGAGGAGGAGGAAGAGGGGAGGAGTGGTATGAAGCGTAGGAGGAGGGGGGGAGAAGGAGGAGGAAGAGGAGCAGGAGGAGGAGAGGGGAGGAGAAGCAGAAGGAGGAGGAGGAGCAGGAGGAGAGGAGGTGGAGGAGGAGGAGGAGGAGGAGCAGGAGCAGGAGGAGGAGGAGGAGCATGAGGAGGGGGCGAAGGACCAGGAGGCAGAGGGAGGGAGAGGAAACAGAAGAAGGAAGGGGAGATATGAGGAGCCAGACGGGAAGGTGAGGAGGAGGGGGAGGAGGAGGAGGAAAACGTTTGAAGAGCAAGCATGGGAAGCAACGCCGCTCCTCCCACGTTGAACTCCCTTAGCATTGAAGCGCCAGAGATAGGTAGCAGCGGGAAGGGAACGCACACCACTAATTATCCCCACCAGATGGTCATGGCGAAGCTGTCCTTTCATTGTTGTTGGCAGACTGTGAAAACCGCCAGGGCGTCCGACGACGACGCATTCCCCAGTGTCCCGAATGTCGACGGGAGCAGGCGACCCAATCACAACTTCGGATTTAATCAGAATGGAGTTCCGAATGTATTTTGTCGGCGACGGCACACCAGCAGCAACAGTGCGGAACGAAAGCGGCTCGACATCGAGCACATCGTTGAGTTCGACACGGCGGTCAGAATTTGGATCACCGCCGTCCCATCATGTATTAGCAGCCCGATCAGCACCTCGACGAACCGCATGGTCCCCTCCAGCAGCATGTCTGTACCCAGCAGTGTGTCGCTTGCGGTGTCGCTAGCCACTACCTGCGAGCGGACGTCGTGCTGAATGCGCTTGGACGCAAGCTCCGGAGCGACACCGAAAGCCTCAGGGACTGCTCTTCTTAACCCTCACATAATGACCAAGGCGCGCCAGCACCACCCACATCATCGCTGCCCGCGCCTGTGCTGGAGGGGCCGCTGGGACGTCCGCAAGCAGTCAGCCTCTCCACGGCGGCATCTCTCAGAGCTCTGAGACCTGCACCTGGTGTAGAGATCGTCCTTGCAGTCTTTCTCGCCATAAAGCAGACGGGTCCTGAGGTTTCTGGAGGAGTCCTCGGGCTCTCGGGGGCCTCCCTGGGCCCCGGGAGCGTGAAGAGACGGCTCGGGACGAAGGGCTTGTCTTGGGGGGAAGCCCCCAGGTTGACACGTCTCCCTCAGGACCCGTCTGTTTTTGTGCCAGCTCTTGGCGAGCTTGCCGCCGCAATCGTCGTCCGCGCCGCCGTCTGGGCTGGCTTTTGACACCACGTGCCGCCCGACGCGCGTGCGCGCGGAGGGCCGCCCGCAGCCCAAGCTCACCCGAGCCGAAATGGTTTCACCCACGGCCTTGGATAAGAAGGTGGCCGTGGACGCTGTCAGCCTCTGGCAGTTCCTCAGGTTCGTTCTGCCTCGCTCCTGGGCCTGAGGAGCTCGCCACTGAAGGCCGAAGCCAGGGCCCAAGTGTCTGAGGCCAAGGTTTTCTGGTCGAAGGCCGTGGGTGTGTGGAGGGGGGGAGCAGGAGGAGGGGGGGGTCAGGCGAGCACGAGGAGTAGGGCGATCAACAGGAGGAGAAGGGGGGATCAGGGGGGATCCCACACTGTCTCCCGCCCGTGCCTGCCCATCCGTCATTGTTGCTGCTCGTCCTCGTCGTCCTCTCTTTTCTTGTTTCTCTCTCTCTCTCTCTCTTTCTCTCTTTCTCTTTTTTTGTTCTCTCTCTATCTCTCTCCCCAACTGTCCCTCCTCCTTTCCCCGTCTCCTCCTCCTCTCCTCCTCCCCTTCCCTTCTCCTCCTCGTTCTCATCCTCCTCTCAAACACATGTGTCTCGAGCGGTCTGTAGCTCTTGGCTCGGTTGCTCGCTTGGCCACGCCTCTCGCTTTCACGTGGCGCTTGGGGGACGCCGAGGCTATTGAAAAGTTGGCTTCGGTTATCTTTGGTGGTGAAGAGAGGAAAATCCAGCAGCGCTTCGGTGACAGCATGAGTAAGTTAAAAGACCATGTAAACAAGAAATACGACGAAAGGTTCAAACGACGTTTTCCGTACGTGGGAAGTTTCGGAAATCAATGCTACAACACTAGAACGACATGCGGGACCCATGTTGACGCAATTCGGAATGAAGATTCAAGCTAGAGATGTGCTTCAGATGTACGAGGGCGCAGAACTTGTGAGGATACTTGCAGTAGCCATCTTCTCGTGCATCTGTCCACCAGCGGTGTGCTGTCCACCGGCGGCGTGCTGAGAGCACAGCGGGCACTTGTTGCGGAAGCATATAGGGCGCATGCCTGACGGTGGCGAAAGGAGGCTGCTGTACGATTGCATGGTTTTCGAGGCTATCGTTGGGCAATTCATCACAAGACGGTGTTATCGATCAGTCGGCGCACGGACCTCACCAGAATGGGCGGCACGGCAGCACATGCGGCATCTATGGGGCACATGCCTGGGTATCGCCCCACAGCATGCAATCATGCGCCAGACGAGCCGTCTCATCATCTCCAAGGCGGTCACGATTTGGGTCGCGAAGGTCAACTCAGGTGGTCCGATTGATCCAGGCCAGTTTGTGGGAATGGACGGCGTGCTCAACTTGGTCAGTTTACGCACAGGTGCGAGGCTCAACAGGTGGCAAGCCTTTTTCGCTGCGGGATAGGATGGTTCGTTCGTGCATGTCTGTGGCTTCAGCGTCCTCTCGAACATCCGTTCGAAGGAGATCATTGCTAAACCGGTCGCTACAGTGAGGGATCCCATTGTTTTGCGGATACTAGGGGGCGGGACATTGGCGCGCACGCGGGTTTTCACGAGTCTGCGACGGACTACAGGGTTAAGCAGATCATGGAAGACGTCTTGCGTAGCAACAGTGGAGCTCCCCTCTGGCCGAATGGCGGTATCTCGCCAGGCGTTTGTCGGCCGCGCGCCAACCTCAACACGGCCGGGACGTGGATGTTCGCAATCGTAGCGTGCACGACGAGGCTGCCTAGCAGCAGTAGTCTCGGCAGCGGCCCGACGGAGAGACCAGTGGGATATTGCGCTGTTTTCTAGCAAGTGGACGCGGCGCATTCTCATCGGAGGCACCATGCGCATCAATTTCGGCCTGGCGGCAACGGGGGCATTGGGGGGAGCCTGGCGGTGCATGTACCCAGCCGCCCGTTGCGTTTCAGTATATTGTTTCTGGCGGAGTGGGCTGCAGCTGTCACTCACTGGTAGCAGTGTCTCTGTGGCCATACTCGCTGGTTTCATGTTGGCCGTAGGCGGCCCGTCTTTAGCATGGCACATCATTATATGGGAGTGTACCTTCTTGTTGCAGTGCTGAAGCGTTTAATATGTTTTTTATGTAAAGAAAACCGAGTAATTTGCAGGTAGGTTCGCTGCGTTTCTCCGGTATCCAACGGTATTCGAGTCAAGCATTGAGGAATGAATTTCGTGGTTGGTATTGACAGCGAGGGTGTGTGTGTGGGTGACGATCCCGTTTCAACAGGGTTTGGGGTTGTCGATGATTAGTGGCTTCTGCCTTGCATGGGCCGCATCGAATCACCTTCGGTTCAATATAGCTGTGTTTGTTTATGATGGAGGCGAGATATTCAGTCGGATCATCGGTTCACGTTTTTCTTCGAACTCATGATTTACCGGCGCTTCGTATTCGGGTTCATCTTCTCCGCGGGCAAGTTCAGGGGTAGTTTGCGTAAGGTTGAGATTCATTGACATCGCCATTTCGCTGTCCTATATGTTTTCATTATCGATTTCATTCTCCCCATCCTCCTCTTCCTCCTCCTCCTCCTCTTCCTCCTTTTCCTCCTCCGCCCTCCTCTTCCTCCGCCCTCCTCCTCCTCCTCCTCCTCCTCCTCCTCCTCCTCCTCCTCCTCCTCATGCTCTTCATCTTCCCCTCTCATCCTTAACAATTCTAGACGCTTCGCGTATCCCCACCAGCCCGTCCAGAAACGACGCCCAGGCGAGTAGAGGGTCTTAGCTTCCGTCTGGAACAATAAGAGCAATTGAGGCGTCGAGTACGGATGTGCAGGCAGAATAACATATTTCTGTGAGAAGCATTTGATCGTTTCGGTTGCTCTTACATGTGTTTTTGCAGTATTCTGGGCTTCGCGTCCCGCGCGAGCGCTCGATCGAATTTATTTTGAAACAGTTTTTGGGCGTCTGGGGTCCTTTTAGACGCCATCGGGGCGCTCTGGGGGGGCATCTTGGAGCAAATCTATCAAAGAAGAGCAGAGCTTTAATTAGCGCTGCCCCTCCAGACTGTCTAAAATCGCTTCCTGGACCCCTCTTGGATCGCTCTTGGAGCGCTCTTGGACGCTGTTGAGGCAGTCTTGAGGCTCTCTTGGGCCCCTGTTGGGGCCCAGTTGGGACATCTTGGCGCCATCTTGAGGCCTCGGATGGGCTTCGGAAGCGACAAAGTGAGAACACCAAAAACATTGATTTTCCCTAGGGTTTTGAAGCATTTCGGCCTTTTGAGGGCACTCTAATGATGCTCTTGTGGGCACTTGGAACCATCTTGGAGCGGTCTTGGAACGTGTTGGAGCGTCTTCTGAACCATCTTCAGGCATCTTGCGCTATCTTGAGCCATCTTGGAGGCGATCTTGGGCTCTCTGAGGCCCTCTTGGAGCCGTCCTGGGCCATCTTGGACGCTCTGACCGCTCCCCGCCCCTCCTGTCCAGGTCAGTGGGAGGGGATTAGGGGGAGGGGTAAACCCCTCCCCGAAGGGGAAGAGGGACGGGTGGAAGAGGAAACGCCCTAAACCACCGACGCCCAGAGGGCTGGTGGGGAAACGCTTCGCGTATCCCCACCAGCCCGTCCAGAAACGACGCCCAGGCGAGTAGAGGGTCGTCCTGAGGGTTTTTTCGGCGTCTTGGGTGCCTCGGGGGGGCCTCTGTGGGCCGTTCGGGATCCTGTTTGGGGCCTCCTGGGGGCCTCTTGGGGCCTCTTGGGGCCATCTTGGGGCCTTTGGGGGCCTCCTGGGCGCTTCTTGGGGCCATCTTTGCCCCCTCAGGAGGCCAAAACGGGGCCAAAATTTCAGTAAAATCAATGGTTTTGGCTTCCTCGCCGAGGCCGTTTTGGACGCTCTGACCGCTCGCGGCCCCCCCCGCCAGGTCCACGGGGAGGGGGTAGGGGGAGGGGTAAACCTCTCCCCGAAGGGAAAGAGGGAGGGGTGGAAGAGGAAACGCCTTAAACCACCGACGCCCAGAGGGCTGGTGGGATTGCCTCGATCAGGGAAGCGGACAGCACACAGAGGAAGCCAGCATGAGACATCTTGGGATTTCTTGAGCCATCTTGGAGGTCATTTTGGGCTCTCCGAGGCGCTCTCGGAGTCATCTTAATCAGTGCCCCCCCCCAAGAGGCCAACATGTGGCTAAAACATTAGTGCAAACAATGGTTTGACATTATCGCCGAGGCCTCTGGGAGCACCTTGGGTGCCTCTGGGGGGTCTCTTGGGGCCTCTTGGGGGTCTCTTGGGGGCCTCCTGGGGGCCTCTTGGGGGGCCTTTTGGGGCCATCTTGGGGCCATCCTGCGGCCTCTTGGGGCATCCTGGGGGCCTCTTGCGGCCATCGTGGAGGAAATCGATCAAAGAAGAGGGGAGCTCTAATTAGCGCTGCCCCCTCAGAAGGCCAAAATGGGGCCAAAACCATAGTAAAATCAATGATTGTGGCTTCCTCGCCGAGGCCGTTCTGGACGCTCTGACCGCTCCCCGCCCCTCCTGTCCAGGTCAGTGGGGAGGGGGTAGGGGGAGGGGTAAACCCCTCCCCGAAGGGGAAGAGGGAGGGGTGGAAGAGGAAACGCCCTAAACCACCGACGCCCAGAGGGCTGGTGGGATTACACAATATGAAAATACTCTCCCACTTCCCCTGATGGCGTCCCGAAGATATCCGACCCCCCCCCGCGTAGTGTTTTTTACACACAGGATTCCCAGGAAACGGGTTTTCGCTTGTGTTTTTTCAAAATGCTGCTCTCGCCGAGGCGCCGGCCTCATTTTCGGGCCC